>OU898284.1:126791992-126853711 GCA_918026665.1 Diabrotica balteata | reverse complement strand
CATAGTTCGACGAGCAATATGGGGACGCGTGTTGTCTTGTTGAAAAAGGACATCTCGACGAGTCTCGAGAAAAGGCAGTAAAGTAGTTTGTAAGATGTCATCAACATAACGCACATATGTCATATTGCCTCGAATAAACACAAGTGGTGATCTGCTACCATGGGCAATAGACCCCAAACCATTACTCCAACTGTCCTGTGTATATGCCTTTCAACAACAAACCCGATATCTTGTCACTCTCCACGACGGCGTCTTACCATCCTACGACCATCATGCATTCCTAAATAGAATCGTAATTTATGGCTGAATGCTACATTACGCCATTCTACCACCCAACGCTGCCCTTCTCTGCACCAATTCAAACGTTGATGACAGTGACCAAACATAAACCATGACAGAAACCAGTTCAAAGGCTCGAATGCGACTGTATAGTGTACGCATGAGCAAGAGATGCTTTGTTCGGCTTGAATGTGCTGGCCCAGAGATGCATGGACATGAATCAGGATATGTACTTATGTTTTGTAGACTTTGAAAAGGCATTTGATAAAGTTCAACATAAAAAGCTTGTAGATATATTAAAAAGCAAAAATATTGACAGTCGTGATCTGAAAATTATATCTAATTTATATTGGAATCAAACTGCCAACGTAAGAGTAAGAGGGTTGCGTGCTGTCCCCACTACTTTTCAATGTCTACAGTGAAGCGGTATTTCAAGAAGCGCTCTTAGACTCAATAGAAGGTATATATATATATCAATGGAGAAGTTTTGAATAACTTACGTTTTGCAGACGAAACAGTAATAATTACGGATAACAACAATGATTTACAGAACGTAATGCAACGCCTTAATGAACGCTGTCATGAGTACGGACTGAAAATAAATTTAAAGAAAACTAAATGCATGATCATGACTAAATCTGCACATGCAAATATCTAATTGACTATTGAAGATACTGCAATTGAGAGTGTTAATAACTATAAATACTTAGGAACATGGATAACATCATATGTAGACCAAACCAAAGAAATTAAGACACGTATTGAAATAGCACGTACATCATTTATTAAACTTAAAAAGTTTCTTTGTTGTCGGGATATAAGGTTAGAACTACGCCTGAGAATGCTTCGATGTTACGTGTTCTCTACTCTTCTTTATGGTCTGGAAGCTTGGACACTAAAACAAGTTCATCTGAATATGTTGGCCGCCTTAGAATTTTGGTGTTACAGAAGAATCCCACGAATATCATGGATTCAAAGAATGTCAAACATGGAAGTAACTAGAAGGATAGGAAACGAGGCGGAAATAATATTAACCATTAAAAGACGAAAACTTGAGTACTTGGGACATGTGATGGGAGGGCAAAAATACGCATTATTACAACTTATTATGCAGGGCAAAATCCAAGGAAAGCGAAATGTGGGAAGACGAAGAATATCCTGGCTTAAGAACTTGAGGGAATGGTTTGAATGCAGTAGTGCAGAACTTTTTAGAGCGGCAGTCAACAGAGTCCGCATAGCCATGATGATTTCCAACCTTCGATAGAAGATGGAACTTAAAGAAGAAGAAGTGTACGCATACTAACAGGTCTACTCAAGGTCTACTTCAAACCATTAATCAGCAATTTGACACAAAACCGTCTCGCGGAGCCAGTAATTTAAAATGCCTATCTTGATGCTCTCTGGTACGCCTCGGTTGACCGGTAGGTCTTCTTCGTATTCCTCTACCTTCGTTTGTCTAGACACGACAGATACTCATAATAGAACGAAGTCTTTTTTACTACGAAGCTCTCACTAAAAGGTGTAGGAGCCGGACTGGCGACTGATGGTTATTCTTTCGTGAAGAAAAGTTTAATAGTAAACTTGTCAGCTCACAAAAGAAACTGTAGACTAGGATTGAACATTCCTTGCCTAGGAAAGCATCGATTTTTGAGACAGGAAAGACAGTTTGCCTTATACCTATCTCAGATCGTGCACCTGGTCCACCTACAGATAAATTCTGACTTTAACAGACTAACAAATTCTGAAAACTACTAAAATCACAAAACAAAATTTAAAAAAAAATTAAGATTTTTAAATTTTACAGAAATTAAATCTGTGATATTATTATTATAAAAAGAATATTAACAATTTAGTAGTAAGCAGACATAAAATTGCATTAAACGACATAAATAACGCGCTATAAGAAGTATTCACTTCTGTCGGGACTTATCATCATTTTGGCTTTACAACCCTGTGTGGATCTTAGCCTCCCCAAGAATTTTTTTCCAGTCGTCGTAAATATCTCAATAATTTTAGATGCTGAGACATACTAATCTAAATAAAAAAGTAGCTTTTATAACGGCTGTCTTTATTATCACGTTTAGAGAATATTTGATTATCGATTATTATATTTTACAATAAGTACACAAGAAATTATTTAATAATTCATCTTCTCAAACTGCACTTCTCTCCATATTACCACAGTAGTAATGCTCTCAAAGTCCATTCTTGACGTGAAGAATGCAAGTACAGCATTCGAGTGGCAATTTGGTAACGTGATATTCCGTAAGTGATTCACAGGAATCGGAAATATGTGAAAAGTAAAACGAAACACTCCTCTTTGGGAAGCATTGGATTTGGCGATGTGGTACACTAATAAAAATGCATAATAAAAGCAAAATAATAATCACTTTATTTATTTGACTCTTTTACAGTGGAAGAGTTCTGCTACTAGGGTCACCGATTGACTGGAAAATAACACATGCAATGAAATAAGAAAAAGAATATGCGTGGCTAATTCTAAGAGCGGGAAATGTGTCAAGAGCAAGAAAGTGCGAACTTTAAAATACAATAATAGGCTCTGTGCTCATTGACGGATCGAAAACATGGGCAGAGTCGCCCCGAGATCAATAGTTACTACGAATTTTTGAAAAAAAAGTATTAAAGATCATATATATAGACGAGTTTACAAAAAGGGTCTGTGGAGAAGGCGATATAATTTCGAAGCCAATAGACTTTTTGTAATGCAGATTTCGTGAAAACCATCCAAATTGCGCCTAAGATAGGTGGGCCACGTTATGCAGATGGATGCAAGTGATCCTTCTAAAAAAACTATGCTAAATAGGTCGGTCGAAAGAAGAAGAGTGTGGCGAAATAAACTCTGTGGTATCTGGAAGATATGCAGGACGATTTAAGGACAATTGGAGTAAGGGGATGAAGAAGACAGACACTCGACAGCGACGGCCTGCACTATGGCAGGCCAGTGCATGTTATTGTCCTGTCACAGATAGCAAAGCTATATATGTATGTTAATTTACTTTTAATTTAACATATTTCTAGGAAGTTTTGTTACATCAAAACAACTTGCAAAAGTAAGGTCACTTAGAGGGTAAAGATGTTGGGGTGCATGTACACATTATTAAACGTAAATAGTAAAAAGACGAAGAAACACAGACAAAAGTGCTGCTCAGATTAAGACGGCTGCTCATAAGCTCTTCATTATGTATTTATACCCTTAAAATATATGTCTTGCCTCTTTTGAGGTATGATTAAAGTATATAGTAGTAAAATGTGTCCTTTTCGCTTAGAAAATAGGTTAAACATCATATTTGGGGTCCTTAAGAACCATAAGAATGGAAACATGGAAGCGTGGATAATAAAAACAGTCTGAAATCAAAATATTAAACTCCTTTGAGATGTGGTGCTACAGGAGAATCCAAAGAATATCGTGGACTGAAAAAGTAACTAATATAGAGGTGTTACAGAAAATGAAGAAAGAATGTGAAGTCATAAAATCTGTTAAAATTAAAAAGATTCAATATCTGAGTCATATAATGAGGGGCGATTATATGACTCAGATACGACTTCCCTTGCATAATTAGGTTAATTATGCAAGGGAAGATACAAGGGAAGAGAAACCCAGGACGACGAAGCGTGGCCAATAAAATTAAAATAGCGATGATGATTTCCAACCGCTGATAGGAGAAGGAACCTGAAAAAGAAGAAGGAACAAAGAAAAAATAAGAAAAGATGGTATTGAATAAAATTCTCTTAATTATAAATTATTTGTTTCATTAACCTCTATTTTTAATTAAAAACAGTACTAATCTTCATTTTCCGGTTTAAAATGACCTACTATTCGAACCACACATTAGTTATTAATCTAAATATTATTCTCCCTATACTATCGCGAAAAAGTATTAATGCAAACAAAGGAAGTCCCAAGGCTACGAGTAGAGAGCTATTGTTAAAAACAAATGACTCTAATTTGTTACTATAAATCATATTATTACAGTTTCGCCTCGCAGTTCCTAAGACACAATTCTCTTCTATTAGACAATAACTAAGCTTATTAACATTATAGCTTGTGGCGACCATGATTTTGAGCTTTCGTAAAAATGGATTTGCAGTTATTTTATTCGAATGGTGGTCAGTAACCCGGAAAAATTGCTTATAAAAGCCAATATCCATCAATATCAGTATATAAAATCAGTACATATATATGTATATACAGGGTGAGTCATAACTATTGGGACATAGACTAAGGACAGGTTATATGGTCATTAGGATAAATATGCCTTAATAAAATGTTGCTGAGAAAAAAAAATACAGGGTGTTAAAGTTATTTCTTGTTTTTCGTTTTTTGCTAATAGTTTCCCTGTATATTTATAAATTGCTATCAAAATTGGCGCAGAGGCATAATCTTAGACAAGAAATAGTATTTTATTTACAATTACACTAACAAATACCAAACTAATAAACAAAGTTGCAACTAACGTAAGGTTTCCGTTTTAAACGATAAATCAAAACTAACCACACTTTAACTTAAAAGAAATCACAAAAACTCAAACTAAATGTTGTACATGTCTCCTCCGATGTCTATGCCTTTTCTAATTCTTTTTATAAAGGATTTTTCGGACGTTAAAAAAATATTACTCTGTCCCCTTATAAGACTAGCTGCATTTTGAATGTATCTCCAAAGTTCGTCTCATGTATTAATTTCATTGGCATAAACTAAGGACTTCATATGTCTCCAAAAATAAAAATCTAGCGGGTTGTACTCAGGACTTCTTGGTGGCCATTGAAAATTACTGCCTCTGCCAATCCATCGTTGAGGAAATACGTAAGATGATTTCTAACAGCTAATGAAAAATGAGGTGGTGCTCCATTCTGCATAAACCACATTTTTCTTCTTACATCCAGTGACAGATCATCTAAAATACCACTAAGAGTATTTTCCAAAAAGAATAAATAAGAATCTCCATTTAAATTCGGATTAAGAATATAAGGCCCTAGTAGTTGATCGCCTATAATGCCACACCAAATATTTAATTTAGACTTATGCTGAAAATGTCTAGCTTTAATAGCATGCGGGTTTTCTTCTTCCCAATAATGACTATTTCGCCAATAAAAAACCTCTCGTCTGGTAAAAGTTGCTTCGTCGGTGAACATAATATTCTTAATAAAGTGTCTGTCATTGCGATGTTTATTCAGAATACGTTGGCAAAACTGTAACCGTCGTGGAAGATCTGTTGGAAGTAAATTTTGAACAGAAGTGAAGTGATAAGGATGGAGGTTCTCTTTTTTTAGAATTCTAACAATAGACGACTGACTTACTCCTGTTGCTGCTGATAGATGTCGTGAACTTATTTCAGGATTTTCATCTACTCGAACCAAAAGTTCATCTTCTTGATTAGGTCGCTTTAAGAAAATGATGGAGAATAGGAAAATAGATTAAACCAAATAATTTTGTGATACTTAACTATTAAACAATTTGTTGATTAAATGACAAACTAACCTTTTATTTCCATGAATTCTCCACTAACTCCTTTTCTTCTTATGACTGTGATCTGCTCACCTTTTGCTCGTACTTTCAGTTGCTTTACACACGCCTGCTATCTCCTCTACTTGTCAACGTATTCCGCATACACTATCGCCGGAACAGTCTCTCCAAAAGCTCCTGGACCAAACTCCTATCCCACAGGAATCCAATTACTTTCTAGTCGAAAGGATTTTCACTTAATCTACTAGTACAGAATATACTATACAGCCGTTTGTTTATTAGAGGATGTACTTTCGTTGTCCACTGCTACCAATGATTGGGGTTCGTTCCTTAGACACCAAATACCTTTCATAATTCTTATTTGACAAGAACTCTGCTTTCACAGAGCAAATGAAAAAAGAAGAAAATGTTACAAAACTGAACTTAGGATGGCGATATGGAAATCATACAAAGAAAAAATGGTTAAAAACTTAACCTAATTGCTGAACTAATGAATTTAGGTGTAAATAAAAAGCCCGATCTGCAAACAGAAACAGTTTTTTAATAAATAATACGTAACATTTTGGTATTTTATTTCATAACAAAAAAACACTTTTTGAATGTGGTCATCATAGGAATTTTATTTAGAATATCTCAGTCCGAGCTAGACTGTATCATGTTTAACAGAAATTGGCCCATTTAATTTGTATTGAATTTTCGTCCAAGGTTGACTTAAACGTCCACCATAGGACTCCACTGTCCAAGGTAAACTTTCCATTTTCCATGCTTTTTATATATGTGTCCAGGATCCTATACACCGCATTTTTGTTTTTACTTCCTCTCTTTCATCTGACCAATAACAACGAAGATACGATATAGTGCCGTTTTGGCAAAGTCTTTGTGTTTAATTTTTATCTTACCATATTCGTTACGAATCCACCACAAAAATCGTCCAAAAAGAGTAGAATGGGCCTTAGCGATTTCTTATGGGATCTAACATAGGGAAATATCTCGCTCTTGTTCTGCTCTTTTACCAGTTGAGCTTCAGTGGGAGATTGATATCTGTGGATGCTAATATTGATGTGATTTTGGGTGACTGCTCTGGCTGAGGGCTGATTCTAAATTAGAGAGTTCAGCAGGTCTACTTGCACCATCGCAAAGGCCTATTGATTTGAAGACCCGAGACAAGGGTATTAATGACTGAATACTGCAGATATTAGGATGTATACTATTCAAATTGGTTTAAAAAGAAAATCCACAAGGAAAACAATTCCTGTAGCTGGCTGTATACCACGTATCACAAAAAAAGAGGTTAGTCTTCGTAAGTGGGTATATTTATTTAAAAACCCTTAAAAGCGGTACCAAAAAAAAACAAACGTTTTTGGACTAAACAGTCCATCATCAGGTTTTAAAATAGCTAGGTAAAAATGCCTGAGCCACCAAAATACATGGGTAAAAACCCTTTAAATTACATATAGTTATAAAAGATTATACATCTTGATGTTAAAAAACTGTGATGTTCAGTATTAAATTAAATATAAAAAAAAAAAAAAAAAAAAAAAAAAAAAAAAAAAAAAAAAAAAAAAAAAGAGGTTAATCTTTGTAAATGGGTATATTTATTTAAAAAACCCTTAAAAGGGCCACATCAATAGAACAAACGTTTTCGGACTACACAGTCCATCATCAGGTTATTAAAATCGAAAATGCCTAAAAATAAGTATAAACCATTTAGTTAAAACAAACGAGATTTTGAAATTTTGACTAAGGTTGAAAAACAAAAGATGGTTATACTTACTAGGTCATAATGCCTGAGCCACCAAAATATTAGGGTAAAAACCCTTTAAATTACATTTAGTTATGAAATGTTGTACATTGTGTTATAAAATGACTGTGATGTTATATATTAAATTAAATTTGACCAAAGGTAACACATGGCTCAAATGGGTTCCAGAGCCGGGCGAGAGACAACCTCTGCGCTCGGAGAACAACGTGGAACTGATTGACAAGATACTTTTGAAGGATAAAGATAACAGAATGTCAATGCAACAAAAACTATAAAAGTTGTACATAGTATTACTACAGCCAAAAGATTCAACAAGTTTTGATGATTTTAAAAATAACAACAATCTAGGTGTTGGGATTTAAAAACTTTTTATTTATTAATTTAGGGTATAAAAGATGTCAAATCAATGATGGTTTTATAGTCATGATTAATATAATGACCTGTGCCTTAGGCAACTTATGTTGCTTTTCGTCGTATGGAATGTGGTCTAAAGTGTATTTAATTTTTGGGTTAGTTTGTATTTGTGAAATTTATCCTTTTATGTTTAACACATCTAGGACAAGGTAAAAATTAAATAACAAATATTTGAAACTAATATCAAACCTCATGTTTAAATGACTTTATTTAGGAATGCTCCTATGGTGAAGAATTAATAAAATTAAGTTTAGTAAGATAAAAATCTACAGGCTGAAGATATTGAAGTAGTAACATATGTGATTGAATTTAAAATCGAAGAGACTGGGTTCCTCAGAGACTGATGAGAATGAAAGTAAAAGAAATGAAAGGAGGGGGGAGGTTGAAGGAGAAAAGGAGTTGATCAACAATTAGAGATAATAGGGGTCCTTTATACTTAAAGTATCTAGCACCCTGAACAAAATCTATTTAGGTGGTATTAAATTCAGTTTGTAGAAACCTGAAATTTGTTGTATAAGTGTGCTACTAAGTTGTTGACCGAAAGAAGGTGGACAAAGGTAGATTAGGATTCTATGTAATATGGTAGATTATGAATTTTAATAAATTGTTAGATAATGTTTAAGTGATTACTAAATTAAAACTATTGGATACATGTTTAATATATGAATTGACCAAGAAATAATGAAAGAGAACAAAATTAACAGGAAAACGATGTAGAAGTGAAGAGTGAAGTGAGTGAAGAGTAAAGTGAGTGAAGAGATAAGATAGTGAAATGTTGGTATGGTGGATGTGGATGGTTCTGAAGTTAAAATTGGGGTCAGAAATTTGTGAGAGGAAGGTGTGACGATATTGTATAAAAAGGGGTGTTTGAAGAACCACAAGATTATGTAGGAATAAGTTGTTGACGTTTGTATAGGAAAATAAGGCAAAGAAAATAGGACAGTATTGTGAAGTGTGGACTATGAAAAAAGTTGACGATGTAAAGGTTGAAAGTCACGGTTGAAAGATACATGGCGATTAACACAATTGGGGCTTTTTTGTTTTTCTTTGACTATTTCCAAGTCTTCATATAGGTCTAATTTTAGAAAATTTTTTTGGGGAATATTATGTAACAAAGAGACGTCTTCTGGGATGTTGAGGGTATGTTTATGTTGTGCAAGATGTTGAGAGAAGGTGGAAGTGTTCTCTTTTTTAGTGTGTTCTAAGGAACGAGAAGTTAGTGATCTACAGGTTCTACCTATATATGTAGCATCACAATCAGAGCACTGTAATTTATAAACGCCACTACGATCCATGTAGTTGATGGGATCTTTTGTATTAGTTAAGCATTGTCCTAGATTGTTCGGGACTTTGAAAGAAATGTGGGTATTCTCAACAGATCTTTTTAGGATGTATCTAAGATCTCCAGAAAGACGTTCTTGAAGGTAAGGCAAAGAAAAATACTGAGTTTTGATGGTCAAGTCTCTGGAAACGCAGTCTCTCTCAATAGTTTGAGTTGTCTCTTATTTATAAGTTTGTTAATGATGTTGGGATCATATCCATTATTGAATGCTATTTGTTTAAGGGTGTTAACTTCTGTCTTAAATTAAATATGACTTCAGGTAACATACATTGTAAAATTGAGTTCCAGAGCCGGGGAGAAAACCTCTACGCACGGAGAACAGCTGGAAACTCACTGGTTTAAAAAGACATCACAGCATACCTGTCGTGGGGCCAAATGACATGTGGACTTAAGTACTGATGTGGATAGTGCTCGGATCTTGAAGTCTTCCATAATAATATTGACAGTTACTGGAGATAGTGGAGAGCCCATTGGAAGATGAAATAAGTGTTGGACATACAATGTTTAATGAGAGATAGGTGGTCTTGTTGGATACTGTATTTTGTTTTCAGAATGTTTAAGAGTTGATTCTATAGGAATGTTTGTAATGAGTGAAACGGTATCGAAACTTACTAGAATGTCTGACGGTGAAATAGGATGAAGCATTTTAGACAAAAGAGTGTAAAGTTTGGCCAAGTACTTGACCAATAGGTGTGTAGGACAGTTGTATGCACTAACAATGGGACGCAAAGGAATATCTGGTTTGTGAATTTTGGATAAGTCATATATTCGACGTGTTCTAGAAGACTTTCACTAGAAATTAGAGAATATTTTATGTCAACAGGAAGGGACGTTTTATTGATAATGGCTTTTGTTGTTTTCTCTAGCTAGATTGTTGGATTATTAGAAAATGCAAGGTGTCAAGCATATCTTAGTGAATCTGCTACCTCTTAATCATTCAAATATAAGTACTTGCTGATGTCTCAAATTCGCAATTATTTAAAACTTACAATTTATTCTTCAACTTTTTCTACAAAAATCTTATTACGTTACTCTAAACAATTTGATGTGAAAATTTTCATTGACGTAAATGTTTTAAATAAGTTATTCTTCGTTGCTACAATGTTTTCTCCACGTAACTGGTCTAGATTAAGAAGATATCCATACATCCTCGTATCTTGGTTTTGTATATTATAATATTCTAATATATGTAATGCCTTTTTACTGTCAGAATCATAAAAAATACAAAAAGGTAGTTTTCGTTTAGCCGAAAGTAGATAGTTTGCATAAATATTTATCGCAGTCCCTTCCATAAAACAACATCCGCAAAAACAAAACTGAAAACTCGAATAGCCTTTTCCCCAGTTTATAGGTACTCTCTTTTTGTCAAAGAATTTATTTCGCAAAACCGGAAATAAGTTGGTTGAATGACGTCAGTTCGGAGATTCGCATTTGCATTGAATTTGATTTGTGTCAATTCTGTGGAAATATCTGCGTTTGAAGTATTTTATTTCGGGAGATTATATTTTTGAGAGACGGGTTTTTGTTGTAACATTCGGGAATTGAATGTCAACGGCACGAGAGCAAATAAGAGGAGAGGGCGAGAGGAAGACGGAGGAAGGGGAAGTGGGGTAGTCGATGTGTTTGGTGTGGTCTTGGTCAAGATGATAATACACAATGGGACACTAACTTTCATTAATAATTTGGGTAAATACATTTTTTATTTTGTACTTATGTGTATAAATTCTACTTCTTCGTGCATATAATCTTGCGATGTGTTAATATCAATTAATCGCCGTAATAATTTCTATTAATTCAGTCGTCAGGGGTTTTTATCTTTAAAAACCAGTCAAACAAGCTGAATTATATTAAGACTGTCAATTTTGGAACCCCAAAAACGATGCAAAAAAGTTTACCACTGCTACCCCAGGGATTCCCCCTAAAGCTTTCCTCGCAGGGGGGTAAAAATGGAAAACTTCGATTTACTAAAAATCTGTACGCTGTAGAAAAAAATGTATTTTTCAAGAAAAATCAAGAAATAATGTAGTCCAGATATGAGACTTGTTTATGTTTATGAGTACTTTTTGCGTACAATGAACCGTTTTCTCAAAAACAATGCTTGAAGCGGTCGACGATTTTAAATGTGACGTGCACTGGGTAACATTAACTTATTTAGTGAATTGAAGGACGAAGGACCACCAGCCGTGGGCTGGAATGAAAAACAAATTAAACACTAACTTATATTTAATGCTAAGATTTAAGCAGAAATTTCTGAAAGCCGTCAAAAAACACGGTGATATGGGATACTTCACTACATTTTACACTGGTGCTATTTTCACTATTATATATAATTACAAGTAGAATTGCTTAGTGGAATGTCGTTTCTATGTTTAAAGCGAACTACTAGCAACACTGCTGGTTTGAATAGATGAACTGTTTGTATGAAAACTGCAACTGCGGTTTTAGGAAACACTGGTTACTATAAATGATTCGCTTGATAATCTTTATAAATAATAATGCGATGCGAGGGTAACTGCTTAATTACAAATACATACAGAGTGGCCCAAAAGTCTGGAAACGAGTAATTATCTCGTAAATTACTATACTCTGTTTTTTAACCAGGAGGAGTAAACCATAAAGACAGATTCACATCCAAGAAAGTTACTAGAAAAGTCACCAAATACATCTTCTTTTTTTGTTGATTATCTCGGCCTTGCGGTAATCGAGTAATCAATATCGTACAACCTTCCACGTCAATTCTACCCTAACTACAGAATAATAAACAAACAGAATACCCACTCTCCACGGAAAATTAAGTACGCGCATCTCCTCCGAGCAGACGTTCCGCCATGTTTTAGGAGGATTTTAAAGAAAATTAGTGTTGTTTATGTGGTGTGTATGGAAAAATTAACCAGGTTTATTTGACTTACGGCAATCATAGACATACTATACAATTATATTAACATTGTTAAATATAATAACATAAATATAATATAATTAAACATAAATATAAACAATTACATAACCACACAAATCATATGTCTGTGTCCTCCTAAAACATGGCGCGCGTGCTGAAAAACTTCAAAGGCGGCATCTGAGAGTGGCCCTTCTGATTGCTTATTATTCTGTGCCCTAACTTTGTTAATTTATTTTTGAATAATATTTTTTTTTAATTCATTTCCAATAGATATTACAATTATTACAAAAAAAGGACGTTTTTCACATTCACCTAAGTTTGGTTTTTCACATAAATTTGTCTTTTAATTTGCAAATAGATCTAATAAGTCTGCAACAAAGCTATGCAAATGCACGTATCAAAAAGTTAGAGAGAGTTCAAAGATTTCTGAAATACTGTTCTCTTAAATTGCATAGACCATATTTTTATTCTGATGTGATTAATTTCTTGAATATAGGTTTTTTTTCTTACCAGAAGAGTTAACTTTGACTTTGATTATTATTTTTAAGCTTAATAATCCAATCTCCTGAATTGCTTCAGCCAATTTTTTTTACATACTCCTTCTCGTTCACTGCTTTAAAATTCACTTTTTCATGTTTCCCATCACAGAATAAATTATGGTTCAAATATAGGTGTGGTCCTATTTGGTTATCAGTTACCTCATTAGATATATTTGTTTAACTTATGTATCAGAATCTTTAGGTTCTATTTGAAGCACTATAATGCAAAAAGATACTTTGTATAAATAAGTGTGTACTTGAAATTTGTTTAAAGCTGGATTCTTGTTTTGGATTCTTGAGTTTGTAACATTTGTTATCAATAAATAAAATTAACTAAAATTAACAAAAATTCAATCTATTATGTAACATTCAAGCATAATTTTGCAGTTTTCTTGTGATTATCTACAACCAGGAAGAACAAAACCAACTGTATCAATACAATCAAACTAAAACACATTACTTTACTAGTGTTCTTTTATTGTGATGAAAACAAAATGAAAATGCTTCTTAACAAGTGTACACTAAATTTAAAAGATAGTTGCCGTTTTTATTATGATAATTAGATATAAATATCATACATTTATAAATTTATAAACACTTTAAACAATATTTAGTATAAATATCATCTAGAAAAATATCACATTAAATAATATTCGCATATCACCAGTCTGCTTATATTCTTTGTTTGGTAAATAGTTGAATTCGCAATACCTAAAATTAGCACATTACTTTAGTAAGTCTTGATTTTAATAATAACTATTCTGCAAAACTAACCTGCTGCCTGTTTTACTTTTGATACCGTGGCTGTTATTTCCAATCCAGAATTATCAATTTTCATTTTTTTATACATGTTTATAATACATTGTTTCTTATTTGTTGATAAATGACCTAAATCTACTCGGCGTTTTTAAGGTGGAGAAGAATAATTACCACTAGTACTTGGCACTGAATCCATATTGTTATCTTAATAACACTAAATAGTTCTGAAAAGAACTGTTCTTTATATAAATGCAAACGAAAAATCTATGAATGTAAGGAATAACGCAGAAAATACAAAAAATCGTCGATATAAATTTGAATTTTAAAATTTCACAAATGTCATTAGTGTCAATATGTCATAATTTAGTGGAGTAAACTTGCCTGCGGTTGGACCAATTACAAACAAGAATTACGGCGCGGAAAATTTGAATTACTCCTCCTGGTTAAAAAACAGACCATGGACATAATTATACAAAATTTGGGATACGCCTTTTCTGGATACAGAGATTCCATATTTGGTATTTGCAATGTTGCCAAATTTTCAGTTTTTCTTATATTACTAGTAACTTTGGTTTTTCAAATGCATCACCCTGTATATTCAGTCATTATTGGAATCTGCTATTAAATACTAGTTCAGTCATATGTAACACTTATGATTTTATGTAGTCTGGAAGGTCATAAATATATAAAACAGAAGTCTGGCAACGCCTAAATTGTTTCAATACATTTTTTAATACTAACTATTTTCAAATACATTAAAACGTAACAATTAATAGTTTAGAATATTTTTTAACATAATAGTTACGTTATTAAGTGTTCAAAATGTGCTCCATTTGTGAGTTGACAGCACTCTAATCGATGGTAGAATGCGTCTACCACGTTTCTCCATGATTGTCTAGAAATTATTCGAGATTCATCGATAATTTATTGCCTTAGCTATGCAAGACTTGCTGGTTAAGTTTGTAAACTGAATTTTTCAAGTATCTCTAATAAAAATAATCTTTAGAATTGAGATCGGGTGAACGTGGAGGCCATTCAATTCTATCTTGTCTACCAATTTATCGTCCGGAAATATCTCATCTAAATAACGCCGAACATTTACACTAACTATCTGACGTTAAATTTCTTTCAATAAAAAATGGCACAATTAAATAAGTACCTACTATAACTGACCATACATTTAATTTTTGTGGTCTTTGAGTATGATTTTCACGCATTTAGTGTGAATTTCACACGAGTTCAGCTATTCAATACGAGTTCAACCATATGTTCACTTGATTTTATGTAGTCTGAAAGATCTTAAATACATAAAACAGTGCAAAATATGTAGATTTTAATAAATTTAAATATTTAAATAGAGAATGCTGTGATTTTGACATTTGTTCACCATTTAAATTATTAACTAAAATTGACAGTAGTTGTGGTTCAAAAAGTTCTGCAATTTAAATTGCTTCTCTAAAATGCCGTTCTCTAAACCGTTCTCCTATTCATAAGGCGACGGTACAAAAAAACTGTAAGGCGATTTGAGGAATCTGGAGAAGTAAAAGATAGATACCGATCAGGTTGACCGAAACGAGTTATCAATGACAACAAAACTTCAGATATAAGCAAAGTTTTGTTGAAGATCCACATACATCCCCAGGCAGGGTTGCACAAGTACATGATGTAGGTCATTCTTCAGTCTTACGTTTATTACGTAAAAATAAATTTAAATCATACAAAATTGACTTATGGCAAGAATTAAGTGAAGATGACTTTGGTCGTAGATTAGAGTTTACTAAGGTAATGATGGATAAAATTGAACATTATTAAAATGTCGTTAACAGAATATGTTTTTCCGATGAAGCAACTTTTACACTGTGTGAAAGTGTAAATCGACACAATTTAATGTACTGGTGTGACGTAAATTCACACTAAAGACTGAATGCGTGAAAACCATATTCAAAGACCACAAAAATTAAATGTATGGTCAGATATGGTAGTTACTTATTCAATTGGGTCATTTTTTGTCGAAAGAAATTTAACGTCAGATAGTTGGTGTAAATGTTCGGCGATATTTACATGAAATATTTCCTGGACGATAAATTGGTAGACAAGGTTGAATTGGATGGCCTCCACGTTCACCCAATATCAATCCTAAAGATTATTTTTATTAGGGATACTTGAAAAATTCAGTTTACAAAACTTAACCAGCAAGTCTTGCACAGCTAAGGCAACGAATTATCAATAAATCTCGAATAATTTCTAGGCAATCATGGAGAAATGTGGTAGACGCCTTCTACCATCGATTAGGGTGCTGTCAACTCACAAATTGAGCACATTTTGAACACTTAATAACGTAACTACTATGTTAAAAAATGTTCTAAACTATCAATTGTTACGTTTTAATGCATTTGAAAATAGTTAGTATTAAAAAATTTATTGAAACAATTTAGGCGTTGCCAGACTTCGGTTTTATATATTTATGACCTTCCAGATTACATAAAATTATAAGTGTTACATATGGTTGAACTCGTATTGAATAGGAGATTCCAATAATGACTGAATATATAGGGTGATGTATTTGAAAAACCAAAGTTACTAATAATATAAGAAAAACGGCAAATCTGGCAACATTGTACATATCAAATATGGTGTACCTCAAATTTTGTACAATTATGATTAGCATCTTACGAGATAATTAGCCGTTTCCAGACTTTTGGTCCACTCTGTATATTAATAAGCGTAGTGAGTATTTGCGAGTTAGCCAGTTTAGCTTGCGAGATTTTTGCGACCGACTTTTGTAATAGTTTTTTTCTAAACTGAATGATAATATTCAAATTATGTAGGCAGGTAGCGGAGGGCTCCTACCCCTAGAAGTACCGTTAAATATCTTCCTTTATTTCTCCGAAGAATTTAAATATCGTCATGGTTATAAATTTATATCAAGTGGAATGGGATTTCACCATGCACAAAATCAATTTTTTTAAATAAAATTTGTATTAACTCGACGTTAAAAATTCGATACCTTTTGATAAGTGTTTTATCAAAATAAAAAAAAAATCGAAATGCCAGCATGAAACGTACCAACAGTACTCTCTATTTATAATTTCGTCATCTTCGTATTATTCTGGTCATTCAATAGGTATTGTCGTTCTTCTAGTTATAATCTTTCTGATACACTTGCCGGTTACATTCGCTCCAGTCGTTTAAATATCCGGTACCCTTTCGTCAGCCACAACCTTCAAACAACAAAGAAAAAACTGATGGACCGAAAAAAAGAACGGAAAAAATGAATAATTCGGCGTCTCATCGCTGGCAGTGTTGTTTTGATTCGAAGCGCACTGTAATTATCAACGAGCCGCGGCGAATTGCTGGGTTCTTTGGAGAAGAGGGAGGAGGAACAATGTTGAATGTTCACCGTGGCCTTTGGAGACGCCGTTTAGTGGTAGTCGTGCTCTTGAAGAAGTGTTAAAAGGTACAGTGGCGTTCAACCAAAATTACAGATGTACAATAAGTAATTAAATATAAAATTAACTTTGATGGTACACAAGGCAAATATCGAACACAGTAGTTAATCAAATCTTGCCCAAGTACTTTCGATCACAAGATCATCCTCAGGGGCATTTCGTCAGTTGTGGGCCTATCCAGCAGTAATAGAATGTTATAAATGTAAATTGGGACATAACAAATACACTAAACAAAGACAAACAAACACTTTAAAATTTAAGAAATGGAGAAGCTACATTTTATATAGAAGCCGGAGACAGAATGGCTCCCAGCCTGGTGGAAATATTGAGATGGCATGTCCATTTCTTAAATTTTAAAGTGTTTGTTTGTCTTTGTTTAGTGTATTTGTTATGTCCCAATTTACATTTATAACATTCTATTACTGCTGGATAGGCCACAACTGACGAAATGCCCCTGAGGATGATCTTGTGATCGAAAGTACTTGGGCAAGATTTGATTAACTACTGTGTTCGATATTTGCCTTGTGTACCATCAAAGTTAATTTTATATTTAATTACTTATTGTACATCTGTAATTTTGGTTGAACGCCATTCAACCTTATATTGAAATACCTATAAAATTGGCTGATACCTGATGGAAATTCATGTTTCATAATAAGATCATACATAAAAATTTAATACTTTCAACAAATTTTCACGGAATTTGTAATAAATATAAGCTTTAATAAGACAGTAGATTGATTAATGGTTAATGGCTGCGGCAGACAACATTGTAATTAGTGATGAGAAGGTCACGAACGATCCGTTCACAAAGATTGAATCCTTTCGAAGATGCCTTATTGATACAACCACGTTCTGTGATCCTACCGTTCAAATAACCTTATGAATGATGCTGTCCAATGTTTACGAAACCAACTCTCTGATAACGAGACGTTGATCGGTCAATTCATGACGCTTCTAAATCAATTGGAACAGGGTAGCCCCTACCGAAGGTTGATAAGCACCTTGGTAAACCTCTTCAGGCTTGAAAGAGAAATCCGTTGCAATGATGGGATCAAAGGAGCCATATTTACCCCCATCTATTTGAGTTGGTTAAAAAAAGCTCTGCTTTGTTGCTACGTAGGTTTCATTAGAACGAATTTGTTCAAAATCGGGACAGATCAACGAAATAGATTAAGTAGGAATAAAGTAATTACTATTTAAATGGAAATAAGTCACAATTAAAGATAAAAATACGTTTATTGACGTTTCAATTTACACTTCGGAAATCGTTCTCAAAATACAAACATAAGTAAATTTACTAATGTTTATATTTTGAAAACGATTTCCGAAGTGGAAATTGAAAGATCAATAAATTAATAATATTAATAATAATGAATAAATTGGACCTATCTTTTACGCATAAATTTTATCAAAAATGGGGGTAAATACATGTTGCGTATAAAATTGTGCTAATAATATCAAAAATAGTGAGTGTAGTTTTTATAGGTTTCCAAAGTTTATATATAAATTAGAGAAAAGAAAAAGATGGATTCATGCTATTAACATGAAAAAGTAAATATCAGTCTATTTGTCAGTACTATAGTTTATTTTATGAACGAGAGAGTAATTAGCATAATTTTAACTGGTACCTTTGACCACTCCATGGGCGTGCTCAAGATTAATTGAAAAATTACTTTGAATAATTGTAAAAAATAAATGAATTATTTCAGTGTTATTAAGTGTTATGTGTATGTAAACAAAAGTGACCTCTTTTATCACACACTATATTAGAACTGACTGGCCTACATTAAAAAGGGTTTTAAAAAATTCACATTTTTTTTTAATTTTTAAAAATTACAAAAGAGAAAAAGAGTTTTTTAAAACCGTCTAAGGTATGTTAAATAGATGAATAAAAATATTAATATAAAACTTACAGCTATTTGTTACAAATCTAAATCAGATTCAGAAGATGAACTTTCAGAACCAAGATTTATAATAACTGGCTCGATCATTTTATCAGTAATATTGTCCAGCTTCCACATTTTTTCCTCTTCTTTAATAGTGTGATTTACTGCCTTTTCCCAGTTTTTCAGGTTTTACATTATTTACGGCCTCCAAAATCAACTGTTTACCATCATGAATTTTAAAAGTGGTATTTTTTCTTGAAACTTCACTCTTTATCTGTGCCCATACCAGTTCAATCGGGTTTAATTCACAATGATATGGTGGGAATCTAAGTACTGTCATTCCAGGATTTTTGGCAATTTCATCAATTTCGTATTTTTTTCATTTTTCTTTATAAAGGGCACACAACGAATAAAGTTCCTTTATTATAGATCCGGGATGGTACGTAATATTTTTTGAACTCAACCAATTCTGCAAGTCTTTTTTTAACCACTTGGTTGTGGGCAGTCCTTCTATAAGTCTGGAGTGATAACTTGCATTATCCATTACTATTACACAGTTCTTAGGAAGATCTATCATTTGTTCGAACCATTCTTGAAAGACATCAGCGTTCATGTCTTCATGGTAGTCACCGGTACGAGTTGATTCAAAAGTTAATAAACCACCTTCAACAAAACCGTCTGAACTGCCAATGTGTACTATTACCAGCCTGCGTCCCTTTCCTGATGGTGGGTTTAAACCAGTACTTAGATAAGTTATTTACAAAAGCGTGCATTTGACTTGTAACAGTTTCATCCTGCCAAAATTTATTTGGTGTATGCCCCTTGTTGATTCATGTTTTATCAAGATAAAATATTTTTCTTTTTTGGTTTCTCATTTAATTTATGGTTCTTAGAAAATGTCTTTTCCATATGACAATATCGCTTCTTTCTAATAAAATAGACTTTCTGGGATTCTTTTTCCAGCGGAAGCCTATTTCTTTTAAAAGTTTCCATAACGTACTTCGACTCATTTCTGGGTAATCCTTATCATCTCAAACTGAGACAATAACTTTATCCAATGTTGGAAATTCTTGTCTAAAGAAGAATTCATGCACTTTTCGTCGAAGTCCTTCTTTAAAATGAATATTCTATTAATAACTTTTCTCTTCTTTAATAACTCTGTAAATCGTAGATTTCCCAACACCAAGTGTACTGCTAACTAACTCAACGGTCTCATCAACACTTTCACATAAACGTTTGTCTGTAACTGATTTAAGACAATTAAATATTAATGTTTTTTCATTTACTGTTAAAGGACCAATTTTTCGGCGTTTACACGGCACTTCCAAATTTTCCATAACACTAGTATACACAATAAACTGCACCTTGCAACTGAAGTACCTACTTTTAGTGAACTGTTAAGAATTTTGAATACGCCACTTGGACCTTCCTACAAAATTGAAAAACCCACTATCACATTTTCTGTGGAATAAGTTTAGAAGGTAATTATCTAGTCAATTACTGTCGTAGATTCCTGGAATTACAAGAATTAAATGTTTGATTGTTGAAACCCTTACTTCGTGGAATGCACTCATTTCAGATAAAATAAAACGCTTTATTTTATCTAAAGAATTAAACTTTATTTCGCAAATAGGTAGGTACTTATTAAACTTTTATTGGTTATATATAACCAATAAAATAAACATCTTACATTTCTTGCAAATTCATTAGTACCCGTTAACCTCCATCACTCCGACACTGGCAACCTTATTTAGGGATTAGTAATCCTCACAACTATTGTATTCTATTCTGCTCCAACCTTTATACCTGGTGGTCATACTCAATTTAAAATTGTTTTCCTATATACTTCTGTAAACTTGTTGACAAATATCTGTTTTTCATTGAGTCACCCGTATCAACTGTTTAGGGATTTGCATACATAATTTAGTTGTTTTATTACTCTCTCATACATAAAAATACACTATAGATTTTTCCCTTTCTTTTCGTTTGGGGTTGAAAAGATAAATTTTGATGAATTTTCAAACATATATTTTGTACATAAACTGAAAAAATATAATTTAAAACTAATTATTAATAATTGTCAATTTCGTCAAAATATGTTTAACCTCAAATTAGGGGGTCCAAAACTGTCAGATGGAGCCAATAGGTGTCGCGTCAGTCACGCACGGAGCGAATACAAAAAGAAAATGTGCCAAATGATACACTAACCTTATAATATATGAAACTTTTCCAAATAATTCTTTACCTTTCGCCAATTTCTTAGTTGAAGTCGTTATAACCAATTCGAAACTTTTTCCGAGAATCGGGAAACCATTAAAACTTCGCCCGATTTGATCTTTTAAGTTTTGTGTGAGTTTTGTTAAGAATTCCCTCATCTTTTTGCAGCAACCCAAACGAATTCACGGCTAAAATACCTAGGATCTGATCTCGCCCATCTCTATTTACTTGTCTTAGCTTAAATTTCGCGTTCGACAGCTCCAGTCGTCAGTTTAATTGTTTGAATCAATAGGTAAATGTTTATACTTCTTTTGGAAATTATTGATAGCATGATTTTTATGGCACATCTGACAATCTCTAACGTAGTGTTATAAACCAGTGACGAATAATTTATAAACTATTTGAAATTTTCGTGCTTCAGAAATTGTTTGAAACGTAATCCCTTGTTGTTGGAATACACAGCATATGATTAAACCCTGGAATAAACGAAAACAAAACTTAACTTTATAAGTAGTTTATTGTTGGAGAATGCGCTTACTGATTTTGTGAGTTTTTGTGAAACTTCGATTCGACTTCATAATTTTTCTCATAGTATAGTTTTAAGTAGATTCCATTTTCTGGTTGTCTGCATGGTTTCTTTGTTCTTCTACTGTATGTTTAATGAATTGAGGACAATTTTCAATTTATACTTACTGCAGCAAAAACAGCATAAACATATATCTCCTATATCAGATTGGAGTTTTCGGAAGTTTTCTTTAATTATCATCATCATTGGCTCCACAACCCATGGTGGGTATTGACCTGCTCAAGGATAAGTCTCCATTCTCTCCTACTCTTCGCCTTGGCTTTCCAGTTTCGTACTACTATCATTCTCAAGTCTTCCTCCACCTGATCCTTTAATCGTGCTCTGGGTCTGCCTCTCCTTCTCACTCCATCTATTCTTTGGTTATAGATATGTTTTAGCGGCTCCATCTAATTCATTCTCTCCATGTGATCTAACCAATGCACCCGGTTTATTTTGATAGACCTAATAATATCAGGTTTGTCATACAGGCGGTAAAGTAGAGAATTCAACGCTACTTAAATTGAGGGAACAAAAAATGCGCATAAACCATCTGACTAAGCAAGAAAAAATGGCAACTGGATGCATGGATACAGCGTCGAACTATTAGTTGACATCAGGAAAGATGTTTACCAAAACTGAGGTTTTCCTACTCGCCATTCAGGATTAGATTATTTCAACTAAAAATTATCTGAAATAGATTGTCAAAGATTCCCAAGTCCAAAATGACAAATGCCGAAGCAAAAAAAATGCACACCTGGATGGGTAAACCTCTGCCTGGGCAACATCTCAATGTGATCAGCCAAGAATATGTCGATAATACAGCGTCGAATTTTTGGTTGACACCAGGAAAGATGTTTCCCGAGACTGAAGGTTTCCTACAGTACCTATTATTCTATCTACTACTGGCGTTATTCTCAAAAACATCCTAGGGAACATAAAATAGCTGGATCTAAATAAACATCTCTATAAACCCATGCAGAAAGCTGCACTCCTTGCAACGTTCAGATGTGTACGAAAATTTTTGGGGGATATTCCAACACACCCAATCACCTAGGGCACGATAACACGGAAAGAGTCCGACCAGAGCTCAATCCTTTTGATACCTTAGGTATCTGGGATGAGTGAATTTTCCACTTAGAGGGAGTGTGAACCATATGGCTAAATCTGGATATTGTATTAAATATATTTCAATTCTAACGTAACCCAATTTTTTTTAAACTGTTTACAGGTTATTAAGTATGTATAGATATAATAAATTTCAAATTACCTTAAGTTGGAAAATTACTATTTGAAACTAGTTCAAAATTCACTAAATTTTGTAGCGTTTTATATTTAATGTCTAAATAATAATATAAATTCGATTCTATATTTGTCATAATACGCCCCTGGTATGCTAGAAATGTGTTGTCTGTAGAGATTTTTAAATACGCAATAATTCTTCAATAAATAAAGACGTATTTGCTAAGGAAAACAATGTATGGCTTTTCAACTTCAACGTTCCCAGAAAAAATATTGCAAGCCTGGTATTCTTTTTTCTAAAGCGTAGTAACGCCAGAAGTTTGAACGAGTTTGAGTAAAGAATTTGTTGATTTGACAAGATGGCAATGGTTGTGCGGGGAAAAGAGAGGCGGTATCTATCCAGGAGACCGACTATCGAGGTCAAGAGAGTTAGTGATGACGAATTGCTCGAAGGGAAAGGTCGTTTAATTGTGATGTGGTAACCCAGATTAATTCGCCAAAAATGCTGGAATTTTCACTCTGTGTAATATGTCGTATTTGAGAGAGTGACCACTAACCACTGTTTTGATTTTGCTGAAGATTTATAATAAATGAGAAGTGAACAAGTTTAGTTCCTGCTTTCTTTTCGTTTTTTTTTTTTGAGAAATCCAGTTCCTTTCCAAGATGCCTCTTCACCTCACGTAGAATGATATTGGAGCAGTTTTGATTTGAATGTGCCAGTGTGCCAGCTTCAGCCTCCAAGAAAGTTTTCCGTTGATGATGTTTCAGTTAGATACCCCAAAGGTACCTATTAGCCAGTTGTTCAAAAGTTTAAGTTAACATGTGTGAACTGAGGTAACATTTACGTTATTAATTTTTAAAGTAAAAATAGACATTTTCTTTTAAAAAGACAAAATTTGCTTTCTTTTATAAACTATTTAAAAAAAAAAATTTGTAATTAAAATAAATATTATCTTAGGGCGTGGTTTAAACTGTCATCGGTCATAATTTTATCCTGTCTTAAAAATGTTTGTTTTGACGTATGACAGTCTGATTTTGAATCTGTTGTAAAAGCTATTTTGATTTTATAGTAAAGATTAAATTTTATTTTTAACAAAAGGATATCTAGTTTTTTACTAGGAACCATTTCGAAGGTTTTTGTAACCTCTTTGTAAACAGATAACATGTAAGTTTCTTTATTTGTATTTGACAACATTTTTATATAGTATGCCTTTTGTATAAGCTGTATTTTTAAAAAACTGTTTGTTTGAGACAATAATAAACGTTAGATTTGTTCCTCTAACCTATTTTTTATTTTTATTTAGAAAAATCTCCTATACCCTTTTTATGTATTTTAGACATTAGGGAAGAAGAATTTTTTCTTTCCTTCAGTAAACTAGGATCCTTCAAGTGGCGCCCTATATTAAATTCCTTGAGGTGTTACTAGTCTATTTTTGATTTGTTTCGTTGTATCAATTGCCCAGGAGATTTATGTAAGTATCCCTTTGTCTTCATTTCAGTAGATACTCCAATCCAACCCCCATATTTCAACTTATCCACGATCTAGCTCTCCAACAACCAACTGAGTGTCGTTCGCACTTGTTTTGATTATTTTGTTTGCCCAATCTTCTACCCCTCATGTTCTTACCCTGAGGTAAGCAAAATATTGTCGTTACAAGTTTTACCTCTTGATAGCATTTTATTTCGCAATTTAACTGACTGTAACCAGACCTAATGCATATACGATCGTTTACCACTTTGGGTTTGTGAAATATTCAACTGCGCATAACTATTTTTTAGATAAACGACATTTTACCTCTACAACTATTTCTAATATAACTTTTTCTAAATATCGTATTTAAGGAAGCAATAGCATTTCACTTATGGCTATTTACCACAAAGTAAATTACGCTTGTCGTATACTATAAAAGAAATAAATTCAATTTTGCCAAAAATGGCATTTACGATACATTAACTCTAAGGTACAAAGTGTGCATATTAGGCTTTTAGTTATAGAATAACCCCTGTATATTTCAGCCAAAAAAAAAGGTTGACTCTGACAATCTACCTATTACCACAGCTATTGGTCATCATCGGTGATCGGAGTTATATGTGTATAAACCATTGCCATCAGACCGTTATCGTTTCCCTGACATGGGCAGATGGCCATGCAATTATTTTGTCTGTGCACATCAACCGCATTGTTAAGTGCTTGGTTTGCGACGACGGATATGTAGCGGATTTTCGTCAAGTTATGTGGATATAGAGGGAAACGCTACGTTGACTGCTTGACAGATTATTAAATACCATTGATAGGATAAATGGAGTTCGAGTTTGGCTTTTGAAGTTGACAGTGTACACAAATTTAAGTTAGTTAAATTACTGAAATATAGAGAAGAAAAACAAACACGAGCAGACAAATAATAGTTAAAATGTGATAGCTATTTTTTATTTGATTGTGTTTTTCAAAACAAATTTTCTTTTGAGCCTTATAACTTTTTTTCTGTGAAGAAGATCTGTGCTATATGCTCCTAAAATTAGAAAAGGAATACACAAAAATAGACTGCAAATAAACCTAGAAAAGACCGAATATTTAACAACAGCAAGAACCAGTGAGAAACTTGTGGATAAAATGGACGATAATAGGAAAATTAACGGCACTGAAAAATTCAAATATTTAGAATTCATACTCTCAAAAAATGGAACCACCGAGCAAGAGATAACCAGCAGATTAGCACAGACAAGAACATGTATTTAACAAATGAACGGGGTACTGTGGGATAGACAGATTACCAGAAATACAAAGAAAAGAATTTATAACACCTTGGTACGCAGTACAATGACCTATGGAGCAGAGAATTGGGTAATAAATAAACGAAACAGGTCCAAAATCACAGCAACTGAAATGGAGTTCGTGAGAAGAAGCTGCAGAATGACAAAAATAGATCGCATCAGAAATGAGGAGATAAAACGAAGAATGGAAGTAGAACAAGATATATTCAACTACATCGAAGAAAAACGTTTAATTTGGTATGGACATGTGAGACAGAGTGTGTATAACAGATTATACAAGGTGGATAGCAAAGGTTTCGAATTGGAGCCCAATAGGAAGCAGAAAATCTGTGGTAATACTATCTTCTCCTGCAGCTTTATTTCTCTTATATATAGTATAACCACAGATATGATATTAGAAGGAGGTAAGGAACTAATTGCAATTGTAACTAAGCTTGTGGACAGTTGTTTACATCAGGGCAAGGTACCTAAGAGCTGGAACAACTCTAAAGTAATCTTATTACACAAGAAAGGTGATAGTTGAAAATTGTAAAACTACAGACCCATCAGCCTACTGTCACACCTGTTTAAAATACTCACCAAAGTCATAACTACTCGACTAACAATGAAATTAGACGAATACCAACCATATAAACAGGCAGGTTTTAGAAAAGGCCACTCAACTTCCGATCACCTGTTAACCACAAAAATATTAATAGAAAAATGAAACGAATACAAGTTTCCAGTTTTCCTAGCATTTGTAGACTACGAAAAAGCTTTCGATACCATAGAACACACGGCCGTAATAAACGCAATGCAAAATTGTAGAATAGACAGCAGATATATTAACTTAATAAAAGAAACTATGAACCAAGCTACAGCTACATACTACCTAAATTAAAATGAACACACGAACCCTTCGAACCCTTGTACCATTCAACAGGGGAGTCAAACAGCGAGATACTTTATCACCCAAACTGTTCACCTTAGTTTTAGAGGACGTTTTTAAAAACCTAAATTGGAAATATAAGGAAATAAACATCAATTGCCGCTACCTCAGTAATCTACGATTTGCAGATGACATAATCTTGATAGCTACTGACCTACAAGAAATGCAAACCATGCTTTTATAACTACATACCGAATCTTCTAAAATAGGACTGAAAATGAATTTAAACAAAACAAAAGTCATGCACTCCGAAGACACCGTGACAATAATAAACGATAAAGTTATAGAAACAGTTGAAGAAAATATATAATTAGAACAAAAAATAATTCTAAATAGGGAAATTCAAACTGAAGAAATAAAAAGAAAAGAAAGTTAGCTTGGGCAGCATTCGGTAAACTGAAATATATACACAGAAATCAACAAATTCAATTACATCTTAAATCTAAAGTTTTTGATGCATGCATTATTCCGATATTAACTAATGCGGCACAAACATGGACAATCACAAAAAAGAATATGAATATACTTAGAGTCACTCAACACGCGATGAAAAGAGCAATGCTAGGTATATCACTTAAGGAAAAGAAAACAAACACATGGATAAGACAGAAAACCAAAGTCACCGATGTGGTGCAAAAATCATTAAAGTTGAAATGGGAATACGCTGGACATGTAACTGGGAGCGATCTAAACAAATGGCACAGATCAATTTTAACCTGGAGACCATACCAACACAAAAGACCCAGAGGCAGACCTCCTATGAGATGGACAAATGATCTGAAAAGGACTGCCGGGAAAAATTGGCTACAAGTAGCGTACAATAAAAAACAATGGAAAGGAAGACTTGAAGAAGCTTATGTTCAGATGTGGACGTGAATGGCTAGACGAAGAAGAAGAAAAAGAGGAAGGAGGAAAAGAGGTAGATTCCGAAGATCATGGAGGGATGAAGTGGACGAGGCCATGGAAAGACGAGATCTTAGAAATGAAGAATGGCAGAACAGAAGGGACTGTAGACGTTGGCTGAAAGGAAAAATACGGCGACAGCTGTAAAAATCCTTATATAGATAGATAGATAAACTTTTTTCTGGTAATTGTACAATAAACTGACATTCGAACAATATTAAAGAGGGTTTTTCAAAGAATAATTTTCAGAAGAAACTTATATAATTTCATTAGTTTTTCTGGGTTATACAGCGCTCCAAAGGACTGTGTTTTTGGTTACTCATCATGTTACTCTAAATCAATGGATTATTTTCTTAACATTTTTATGTTATTATTATTCGACAGAGATAAAGATAAAGTTTATTAAGAGCTACGTACCAAAATTATCCCAAGATAAATTTCTTGGTAATAAAAAGAACAAAACAAACAATAGATCTTCTTTAAACTATTCTATGAGAATTAGGTTTTAGTGTCGATCAGTCTAAATCTGATTTAGATACAGTTATCATCCGATCTGCGCTAGCTTCATTACAAACCTATGATTCTGTGACTGTCATAACAAAGGACATTTATATTCTTATCTGGCTCGTGGCGTTAGGAAGAAAGCAGTCCAATATTGTGTGTCCAAATTGTTCAAGTTTTTTAAAGTTTCAAAAGAGTGTAAGTCGCATCAATTATACTGTTCTTTAAGTTTTATACATGACAACGTCATTACAAAGAATTAGTAGCTTACAAGTAGAAACAACATTGGTAGCTTACAAGATTGCCAAACTTAACTTCATCAAAATTTTAAAGAAACATCCTGGGTAAGCTAGCGGAACTTCATTATTTCTCAGTGAGAAAGCAAAACCATCTCTGCCCATTGTCGTTGGCGAACGTTTTTTTGTGTTTAAATATAAAGGGTTCGTCACAATAGTGAACAAAAATACATTTAACTTATCATCTGGTGACTGGTGACCAGAATAGCGGAGTATGGAAAAGAGTATGGTCTAACAATGAACGCCAAGAAGATAAAATTTATGAGAAAATTCAAAGAAATAACGATAATTTTCTAATAAACGGAACCAACGTCAAACAAGTGGACAAATATCAAATCTGGGAACAATCATTACCTCCACAAATAATTACATTTGGAAATGGTACTTCAAGAAGAAGGTGTTTCGTTGATATGGTGCATTAATTGTCTCGTGAAATTGCCAGCAAAATTTTCTTTCTTGTGATATTATCTACGACACAGCGACTATAATATAAAAATTAAATACTTTATCAATTCCATTAAGATGATACATTTTATTAATTTTATTTTGCTGTTTAACTAAAATTCTGCATGGATGATTAACTAAGATTTCAAAACGGAAATCAATTCGTTATATTTCTTGTAAAATAATTGTAAACGTCTACAAGTTTCCATGCGTGGTATCAACTGACTATGTAGTTCTAAAAAGCTTCGGACCTATTAAAGATACACGCCTCACTGTTAAAAAGATCTGAATGTAATCACCCACTTTGAGGATGTAAACACAGGCGCGAGGCTTATCATTTGATCTCGATTAATTCCCTTGGACATGATACCAAACAGGTTAGCGTCTTTATTAAAATATTAAAGAAAGTTGTGGCTAATAAATCGATATAACGTGAATATTTTAACGCACACTTAAAATTAACAAAAATCTCGGTTGTATCCCTCCTACAACAAATGCTTAAAACTGTTGCCAATGTTTTGACAACTACATATAAAGGGTGTAACAAAAAAGTAGATCATAATTTAAATTACGTATTGTGGGACCAAAAATAGTTCGATCGAACCTGACTTACCTTAGTACAAATGTGCACATTAAAAAAGTTACAGCCCTTTGAAGCTAGAAAATGATAGTCGATTTTTTCCAATATATCGAAAACTGTTATAGATTTTATATTAAACATGGACATGTGGCTTTTTTATTGCACGAATACCTTCACAGAAAATAACAATGAAATTTGTACATCTCATAAAAATTTTATGGTTTTATTCCCTTAAACACCTCCAAATGTTTGTATACGTTCCAATTAAAATATTATTGTGGTACTATTAGTTAAACACAATGTTTTTAAAACTTTTTTGCCTTTTAGTAGTTTTTTGATAAGCCAGTTTTTATCTTGATGCAATTTCCCATATCCGGACAGTTTCGCGGAACAAATTTTTCGAAGATATGAACGATTCAGCGCCTATGTACTACGAATGGGTATATTTCTAGCGTGCCATGTAACCTTGAATGACTCTTTCTTTGAGTTTTTCCGACTGTGGGTCTGTGTTTTCTCTCAGTGTGTATTTGCTTTTGAGCAGTGAACGTTGTTTGACGTAAGTGTTTCAAGATTCGTACCTAATTGATATTGTGATCATTGTTTGTTAGTTGTTTGTCCATCTTTTTTGTGATAAAATGGCATAGAAAAGGAAGAAAACAGGTTGTAACAATAAAAGAACAGTTTTGTGCGTTGAAGAGGCTAGATGCTGGTGAAACGCCTAAAAAGATTGCTGTTGAGATGGGTATAGGGACTAGCACTGTAAGTTACTGGAAAAAATCTAGAAACAAAATTGAAAATTAGTGCTTATCGCTGGCCTCAACAACTGGAATAAAGAAACAAAATTATAAAAAACGCCCCTAACAACCATATCAATGAGTGTTTGTATCTTTGGTCAACCAACGGAGGGAGCAGGGATTATCAATCTCGGGGCCTATATTAAATGAAAAAGCCTTACACTTCAACAAAGAAATTGGAGGTGATAATGATCTCAAGGCAAGTGAAGGATGGTTGGAGAGTTGGAAAAATTGGTACGGTGTGCGGAAGCTACAGTTATTTGGTGAGAAACTGTCTGCTGACCCAGAAGTTGTCGAAGTCTTCAAAAAGACCTTGCACAGATTGCTAGAAAAAGAAGGAGTTACCGGAGACCAGCTTTACAATTGTGACGAAACAGGTCTCAATTATAAAATTATAAGAAGACAGTGCACCAGGATTCAAGGAGAAAAAGAAAAGAGTGACAATTTTAGTCTGCAGCAACGCTTTATGATCTCACAAACTCCCTCTAGGATTTATCGGAAAGCCAAAAAAACCTAGGGCTTTCAAAAAAAACTTTGGAGACTTTTTTTCCTGCCAGTTTGATACTGTCATCAAAAGAGTGCTTGGATGAACAGTCTTCTATTCAAAGAGTGGTTCCACAATTAATTTGTACCAAAGGTTAAAAAACCTTTAGCAAAAAATAATCTAGCCAGAAAAGCAGTCCTGGTGTTGGACAACGCACCATCTCATCCCGACCCAGAAGAACTAAAATATGCATTGGAGACTAAGAAACTAAGAACTGATGGCATTGATTGCTGAAATGGATGAACGAGAAAACGTTACAGAGACTCTAAAAAAGTGGACATATTGGATGTGGGGATGTGGGTGGCACAAGCATGGGATGACATAAAACCAACAACAATTGTAAGGTCATGAAGGAAGCTGTTAGACCATAAAAGGTCTGATGAGTAGACGGGAGAAAAACCAGAGGAAGGTACCTTCTAAAACCAATAAAACTTTCAACGAAGAAGAGATCGCTGAACTGGTAAAGCACCTGCCGGGATATGAAAAAAAAACGAAGGTAATGAAAGCAATAAAAAAAATTCAGTCGTAGTGAGCCACTTCGAAGCATTCAAGTCGTTCGAAGCTTTGCGTTGCTACGTTGAAAGTCGAGAAGATACTTTTGCAAGTGCCGAGATGCTCTTAAAAACGATAAGAAACATGACTTTAAAAAAACGTGTACAGTGTGAAAAGCAGTAGAAAATAACCAATTTTTTCAAAAACTAATGTGTAAGTTATGCAACCTTTCGTTTTTAGTACGGAGCATATAGTATGTATGTCTAAGTTTTATAAACGTTTAATTTTTGTTTATAAAAACAGAAATACAGCTTGAAAATGTATGTATTTATTGGATTTTAGTCCTGATATTAAATGGCCTTATTAGGTTATTACCCATAATTCCATAACATTGACTTTAAAATGTCTTTGGTCATGAGAGACTTTTTTGCGTGCGGGTTTTCTTCGGCCCAGGTGTACGTGTTATAATGGTTGGTAGTGCCATTTCTGTTAAAGGTAGCTTCGTCCGTCAACAAAACATGAATATTAAAATAATTACTATTTAAATGGGAATAAGCCACAATTAAAGGTTAAAATACGTCTATTGACGTTTCAATTTCCACTTCGAAAATTCGTCTTAAAATACAAACATTAGTGATGTTCCTGGAATCTTCTTTAAATCATCATGTGAGAAACATTTAATTAAGCCGCTACTACTATTTTACTGCTTCTAGGGATTTCTTCAATTGCTTTGCCATATATTTATGGGTTGTATCTACTTTTGGTCGACCATTATTACCAACAAGTTGCGGTCACAATGTACCTGTCTCCCGTAAACCACGATCAATGGAAAGAAAAAATAATCGTTTGCCTGGTGTATTTCGATTAGGATATTTTTCTGCATAACGCCTTGCAGCTGCTGCACTATTCCTTGGCATCCACCAGTAGTTACCAAATTACTGTCGTCTCGGGGAATTAATAAGGGTTGTAAACACCTGAATCCTCCGACGCTCTGTAGAGGGCTTCAAATATATTGTAAAGAGTAGTGATGTAACGAATATTCGCATTCGCATTCGCAAATATTCGCATATTTTTGCATATTCGCATTTGCATTCGCATTCGCAAAATTTGTGCGAATGTTTTGCGAATATTACACAGCTTGCATTTAGCTCGTTCAGTATTGAAAAGTGGTGAAAAATAAGTCCATATTTCACTATAATTTGATTTACTCATAGTAATAAATCGCTAATCACACTTTAAAACTAAAAATTCACTTGTATTTGTGCACGAGCAGAGCAGGGCAAGTGGAGTGACTTGTGTCCCGTGAAATTATTATTGGAACTATAACCAGAGAACTTTCTCTCTATAACAAGTCAAATTTGATTATAGCAAGAGAAAATAAGATCGAAAAACGCGCTTTCTACGTTTTTGGCCCGGACGTGACTATAAATAAATACCTTTTTAAACGACCCCTCAATAAACTTCACCGCCTGCAATAAACTTCTTTACAATAAATACAACTGTTTCACATCTTTACTTTAGCAAATATGATAGAATGATACTGGACAATCTAAAGCAGTTAAAAATGACAGACTTTTTCCAATTGCCTACACACCTCGCGCAAATGAGACTGCCGGCAGTGCCGGAGACAATTAAAATTGCCAAATTAAAAAAAAATCTGAATATTCGCGTTCGCATTCGCATTCGCGAATGTCGGTGGCATATATTCGCATTCGCATTCGCATTCGCGAATATTTAAAAAATGACATTTGTTACATCACTAGTAAAGAGCTCCTCTACCCAAATTCCATTTCCAGAGTATGGACTTAGTACTTAGTAGGATAGTAGTAACTAGCGGACCAATTCGACATCGAGTTTTTTAAATGAAATTTTTATTTTGTGAGAAAAATTAAGAGATCAATACAAACAATATAAGCAAGAATATACATAACAATCATCAATAATAATGCAAGTAAAAGTGTATTAAATATCACGAAATATTTCGTCGAAAACAATGTTTTTTGTTACAATGTCTCCATTTTCTGAAAACTTTTGCTTGGCACCGCGAGTTATGTAAACTTTTACTTTTTACTTTTTAATAAAAACGAAACCGGAAGTCGACCTCAAAACCGGATTGCAATTTTTAGTTCATCAAATGTCGACATGGATATCATTTAGCAGTTAATTTTGCATGCTGATCACGAATCCGATGTCAGATTTGCTATATTTTGACATTTTATGTGCGTTTCAGGTCACTTCCGGTGTCGGATCGCAACCGGAAGTACATATTTATATTCGTCTCGACGAGACCTTTCGATCCATATATAGATTGTGGGGTCTAAAACTTAAAGTAAATTTTAACTTCCGGCCATCTCAACACCGGAAGTGAATTTTTGTACCAAAAGTATATCTTGACAATCTCATACGTAATACTAATAATATTCCGAAAAAATATTTTAATTATATAATATGGTTTTTGAGTAAAGTGGTGGACATGAAAAGGGCCTAGCGTTTTAGTATATAAGATAGTAGAATATTTCTCTTCTGATGACTTGTCTTGAAAAAGGCAAGATATTTCTTATATGACAAAATATAAGTCGAAATAAAACATCAGGTTGTAGTCAAATAAAATCTCAGCCACAGAGTATAAATTAACACAGCAGGAAGCAGAGCCCCAAGAGCACTAAGCTCTCGATGAGCCTATAAAGGACTGAATGGGAAAAATCGCGCCATGTTAATTTATTTAACACTTTTATATCATACGAAAGCTGCTCTCTTTGCCTTAAAAACACATCTTGATTTTTGTCGATAGGACATTTGGATCAAAAGATATCGAATTTTTACCGTCGAGCTGATACAAATTTTATTGAACATTGATTTCGCGCGCGTAACTGACATTCAAAATCGACGGTCGCATCAAGCGTTGTTTCTGAGAGAACGGCTTATTCTACACAAAAAATGCTTAACATTTTTGTTTAAAATTATCTCAGCTACATTTTTTATTTGAAACATTTTGTTCTAAGACAGATACGGTGTACAGATTCTTGGTAAATCGTTTTTTTTTTTGCGTTTTTGATGCAAACAAGTGGTAAACTTGTTTGCATCTTTTTTGGGGTCTCATAAATTATTATTATGGGCAAAATTTAGCTTGTTCGTATGATTTTTAGAAGTTCAGTACAGTGGCGGCTCGTGGCTTGAGAGACAAGGTCGGCAAGGTATTTTTTGTCTCCACAGATAGGTATACCGTCCAATAAAGACTTCAATCATCATAGGAGATTTTTTGTTTTCTTGTTTTTTTTTTGTGTTTTTTGTTTTTTCCTTTAAATTTAGAACATGTTTATAAATTAACTCTAGTCTATGTTGTTTGGAAGTAGCAAAATGGGTTATAACGTCATCGTAAAATTTATTAGAGATTTGAAGAGATTTTAAAAGATTTCTTTCTATTGACATTTGAGACAAGCTTGACATTCTCTCTTGTTTCATGGTATTTCGACAATAATTTTTGATTCTTTTGAAGCAAGAGAAATCTCGTTCATTTGAGGCAGACGTTGGTGGTAATGAGAGAATTAATGACAATAATGTTGGATGTAGATAAATAAATTTGAATATTTTCTAGCAGTGTCATCTATTGGCTACTTTACTAGTTGAATAATGTATCACTTTCCTTTTTTAGGGTAGTAGCAAAATTACAGTCATAGAGTAAACACGTGTTTCATTTTGTTCATCAAATCTCCATTTTTGTTCAAGAACTTTATAATTTCTCGATAAATAATTTATTAATTTCGGTAACAGTTTTGTTGTAATGAATTGCAATATATAAAATTATACATATCTTGTAACTTATCCCATCTTCCAAAATATTTGGATCAGCATATAAAACTTTTAATTCATTTTCTAATTTTATTTTATTAAAGAAGGATGGATAATTTTTAATCAACCTGACTAATAAATATCTTGGAAATTCTTTGGCGTAACTTTTAAATTTTGAATCATCAAAGAGGTCAAAGATTTGTAAATCTTCAAAATTCGAAAAACGAGTATCTATTTGCATAATAATAGTATCCAAAATTTCAAAATATACTAGTTTTTCGAGATCTGTTTCTTTGTCATGCCTTTATCTTTTTTTGGGGGGTTCGGAAATATCAAGCGAGTCCAAAACGTCACTGCGTATATACTGGAAATTACTATCATTACGAAAATCTGACTGAGATTTTGCACCAGTTTTGTTATTCTATTTTTGGAATGAATAATGTCAGTTAACTGATTTTGAACAACATTGAATATCAAATCGGTTTGGGTAAACACTTTCTTAAAAATATTTAAAAAGTAAAACCGATTGCTTTATGGATCGAGATATCATCACTTTCAAAATCGTCACATTCAATAATAAAATCAAAAACTTTCAAAAGCTGTTCACGAAAATCTGCTACAGTGAAAACTAACCGAGATTTAAAATTTAATCGCGTCTGACAAACTGTTGGCATTTTTTTTTTCGAAACAAACCGTTCTAAAACATTAGTCCGTTTAGGTAAGCTTGAGAAAAATGAAGCAAATCCGCTTAAACTGACAAAAAAAAGATGACATTCTTTAATTTTTTTACATGTATCTTGCAAAACTAAATTCATTCTATGCGCATGACAATGAATAAATAAAGCTTGCGGTGCAATAGTTTTAACTTTTGCCTGGAGACCATTTAATTCACCAGACATCACGGCAGCGCCGTCATAAGTTTGCCCTACCAATTTATTTTTGATATCAAAAAATTTTAATTTGTCATTTAAAATACCAAAAATATGTTCTGCCTTATGGCTTTTACTCACGTCTGTAAAACCTAAAAACCTCTCATAGATATTACCACGTAACGTAACAATTGATAATTGTGAATGACGTGATAATATGTCGGTAGTTTCATCTACTTCTAGTGAAAAGCAAATGGTTTCCTGAATCTCAGATTCAATAATGTTACTCAAAATGTAACTAATTGATTCTTTTAATTCATTCTGGATTGTTTTAGATACACCGCTAAATGTCTTCGAATCAGAAAGTAAATTAGAAAATTCTAAATCGTATTTCTTAAACATTTTTATTAGTTCTCTATAATTATCTTGATTTAACGAATGCTCCGATTCATCGTGTCCCCTAAAAGATAATTCCTGACAACTTAAAAAATTACAATATCAATTAAACGACGTAAAACTGCGTGATTATTTTTACAATTTCATTATGTTTAATAGCATTTTCACGTTGGGCATTATCTAATGAAACATGGATATTTTGTTTTCCAAATAAATCTAATTTAATCTGGATGTAAGTATGGTCTTTCGAAATACATGTTTATGTAAAGCCCTAAATAATTCCTTTAAATTATCGTAACCAGATTCACACCACGGGTTTTGATGTTTGCCCCTATTTGTCAAAACTAAAATGCAAGGCCAACAAAAAAGTTTGTTTTTTTATTTCACTCCAGTAAGCCATGAGTACTTGCTGTACCAATTATCTGATAATGATCTATTACTTCCCTTACCCGCACTAATATTTATAAGTCAGGACATTTTAGGCAAAGGACGCCCCTTATTTTTAAAACAATTTGTTCTTCGTCTGGAATTGATGAAAACCCATTATGGAAAATATAATTTACATTATCAGACTTATCAGTACTTACAGTTTCTCCATGGCTTGCATTTTTTAGGTGTTTACTAAATTTGTTTACACTTTAATTAAAAAAAAACTTCTAATATGTCAAAAATCCTTTAAACCGTTAACTATTTACGGCATACGTAACGTATCACAGTATAACTTTAGAAAATAAAAATAAATCACAAAAAGATAGGCTAGTTAGTGCACTGAATATCACTTCAGTTTACTACATATATGAAAATGAAATAACATTTCGTCCCACGCTCGCAATGTACAGTTCGCGACCAATCACCAATCCAAATGAAACATCGGCAAATTTAAATTTGCCGGACTTAGTAATTAAGTTCATATGGAAAGAAATGTATATTTGGTTGCTAATCAACCAATATTTCGTTGATTTTTACAAGTAAAGTCAAGGTTGGGATCGGCTAGCCGAAAAAACAAAACGTGCCTTTTTAAGAATTCATAGGCAGATGGATGTCTCCGATATCGGAACATTTACGTGTCTACGCAAGGATCACTTATCGCTCAGATTGGACGAATTCTTTTAAAAACCCATGAATAAAATTTAGTCTCTATTATCTCACAGATATTTTTTTAGTTCACAAAAACATAATGACATCAAATGATTACCTGCCACAATTATTTATTGAAATACTGATTAAATTAAATATTAAAAAAATCTATAATATCTATAAAAATGTGGGTCGGCACTGCAACCCTGCCGACCCTGACCGGCCGCCACTGGTTCAGTAGCATTTTCGTCTCTGACGACTGGAGCATTTGTATAATCTTCTGTTTGGATCTCTTCCACATTGGATCTTCATTTTTAGAGATCAAATCTCTGATGACTGGACTATACAGTGAAACCAAAAGAGAAAAAAAGTTTTGTGTAACTATGCTTGCAAGAGAATAACTACTGGACTCCTTGTTGTTTTTCTCTTTTTGTTATCTAAAAAAAGTTGCACAAAACTATATAGTTTAAATAACATATTTTCCGCAATTTTTATTCCTTATCGGCATCTAAATTTCTTTTATTTAGATCTTTGTTGTTGGTTAAGTTGCTCCGCTGCTACATTTAATAAACTTTGCAAAGTACAGTTTAGATAATACGGACTTTATACGTAGCCATAAGTTATCGGAAAAACCCTTTGCCAAGACATTTTTATGGATGGTCTTATATCGGAATATACGCGCCTCGGAACCGACTGTTTTATTATTCTCAGCGGGAAATTTGTTAACAGTGATATAAATTTAATAAAGTACTGTGGAAAGATTCGGTATGGGCTTAAGGAGTGTGGGAAATGTTGAAGACACAATTGTGTTCTTGCTATACTCCAAACTATTTTAAATATAGAACCGACGATATTGAGTCAAAATATATTATTTTTAAAATAAATCGAATCCAAACTATATTTTACACAAATTTTCGTATATAATATAAGAGCGAAAATTTTGCCGGCAATATTTTCGACTATTAAAGTTAAATTATTAAAAGTTTAAGTTTAAGTTAAATTAAGTTAAAGTTTCGACAGTTAAATAAAGAGACGTCAGTCGAGCGATTTTTCAAAATTTCATAAGCGAAAATTGCCAAAAGGCAACTAACTTAATTAAAACCGGAAGAAAATTTTGCAGAAAATAATTTTCTTTAGAATGATATTCAACACGACTATTTCACGAGACAATTAATGCACCATATCAACGAAACATAATCGTTATTTGTTAACAATATTAAAGGTACAATTATTATAATAAATAAATAAATATGAACATCTCTACCAACAAAACTAAATGTATGACAATAGCAAAAGATCCGCTCAGATGTAAGTTAGTGGTTGAGGACAACCCCATAGAACAGGTGATGCAATTCAGATATCTGGGCATAGATATATCAAGCACCCACGACCCAGTAAAGGACCTGAGGAGTCAAATCAACAAAGCATCTGCACTGTCAGGATGTCTGCGGGAGATAGTCTGGTCAAATCCGTATATGCGCACAGATAGTAAAATTAGAATCTAAAAGACTTGCATACGACCGATCATGACATATGGCATAGAAGTGCGCGAAGATACCAACAAAACGAAACAGATGCTAAGGGTTGCCGAAATGAAAACCCTAAGAACAATAATGGGGAAAAACAAGAAGAGACAGAGTGAGAAATACAAACATTAGAGAGCAGTGCAAAATTCAAGATATTGTAAGATGGGGAAGGCAGCGCAAGAGGATGTGGTACAACCATGTAAGACGAATGGATGAGAAATAGACTCCCAAAAATTGCCCTAGAAAATAATCCGCCCGGTTCAAGACCCCCCGGAAGACCACCTAAAAGATGGAGGGATAGTTGGCAATCTACCTCCCAAGAAATTAACCAGAGGCAGCTTCAGAATTAAACAGATCGAAAGATCTACAAAAAGTAGAAGAAGAAGAAGACAATTATTATATTCTTTCTACCAAAGAAGGATTTTGTGTATTATTGACTGTAGCGTTTGGAAACTCAAAGCCCCAGCTTCATTTATTGTTCTGAGATTTTCGATCACCTTCTGGTGGTGACTGGAATCCAGCTGCAGATATGAGTGACCCGTTAATTTAATTAACTCCTGTTCAGAAACACCTTACGTAAACAAGGCTGACACAGCTGAAGATCGATGAAAATGGTTTGTTATTTTATGTTTTTGTGTCTATTCTAATTTTTTCAGCTGGCATTTTTATCCACTTAGATACGGTCTTGATTCCAAGGTGGACAGTTAAACAGTCCACACACACAGTAATACAGTTTTGGAACCAAGATCCATTCTTCCAGTTGGGGTAAACGGTATAATATAATAATAGCGGTATAATAATAAACGGTATAATAAAGAGTATGTCTGATAAAATTTTTGGTTCCTTTTTTTTTAAATTTATTTCAATAATTCAATTTAATTAATTCATTTATTTTCCAGTTATTTACTGCTTGCTAAACTTTTACACAATTGAAAGATACAGTCTGTCCCAAACACCCTTTTTTCAGTGCGTCACTAATTTTAACGTCATATAGGATTTTAAGAATATCGAGAATTATTGCATGACATTTTAGTTAAATCTGACAGTTGCAGGATCGTAATCGGCTAAACGTGAAAAGGTTATTTTTTTTAATGCATAGCAGTTTTTCATAATTCTATTCTATTCTGTTCTATTTTATACATTCCATGGAAAGTGCTTAATTAGCTAAGATTTGTTTATGGATTTATTATTATTTATTACAAACACTAGGGAATTGGAAGGTTTGTTTATTTAAAATAACGCTTCCTCCTAGAATCTTTTAAGAGTTGACTGCACGGTAAAAAAATTTACTGACAATTGCAAGGCATCAAAGTAAACATTCCTGTGATAAAATAATATCGATTTAAATCAGTCATATTTGGATAAGTAATTTTCTGATAAGTTTGTGTGGCAGCCAATAGTTTAATTTTGTGAAGAGTTGTCATTAAATAGTGGAAATAGTTTAAATAGTGAAGCAGTTGATTTTTAAGTTATTCTACCAGATTTGGTGTGCAAATGAAAGAAGGTTATAAAGTTTAGTTAAAAAAAAACAATATAAATAGTTTAAATAGTGAAGCAGTTGATTTTTGAGTTAATCTACCAGTTCCGATATCCAGATGAAATCGTGCTAATGGAGTTTAGTTAAAAAACAAGATACCGAATGTAAGTTTACCTTCTTTTTTATGAATAACAAAAATGAATATTATATTTCAAACAATCTATAATCCCATTCAGAATCTGATTCTTGAAAATCAATGATTACACTAGATATGTGGCTGGTATCAATTATATCCTACATTTCAAGAAAATGTCGTGGTTCTAAAAAGAACCGTTTTAATACATATAAATATCCATAAAGGCATTAGTTTAAGATATTTCCTCAATCTCATTCCGGAATTCACAATCTGATTCGCGAACGACAGAAACTGATAATAAAGATGTCTCAGCCTCTTTTTCTAATTGAAACTAATTTAATAATTTTAATATTAGTCTTTTTTCATTCTCGGTATATCTCGGAATATTTAAAATATTTTTATGACAATAAATACAAAATTTAATTTTCACTGTAGTTAAAATGTCTGAAAATACTAACCTGGAATGGCAATTATCATTTTATCAGTTGACATTGTGAAAGTACTGTCACTGTCATTATCAAGATCATCTGTGTCAAATTATATTTATATGCATAATTGATTGGATATCTATTTAGCGTATTCTAAACTCCAACCAATTATACGTTCGTAAGTAGAATTCGCTTTAATATGCGAATACCCGTGAACGATACCTAATTTTCTAAGTTCTATGTATAATAATCAGAGACTCACGTTTTTTTCTGTCACTTCTAGCTTAATGCGTTAGAGAGAATTCGAACAACTATGACGCACTGAAAGAAGGGTTTGGGACGGACTGTATATCTCTGAAAGGGTCGATTTTTCGGTCCATTTGTGCTGTAGTTTTCTCCATTGCCTTTTTTCATGTTAAAGGAATATCCTCTAGAATTTTTTCTAGTTCCATTATAGCATTACTTCGAAAATTGGGTCTAAATAGAGCTTCTGGAGTTTTGCGTGTTCAATAAGACATTTTTAAAAGCAATATTTTGATTTCTTCACCTGACTGGCATCCAAATCTTGATTTTCGTCTGGATTCATTATATCTGTCCAAAATTTATTACGCCTCAAGGACGTTTGTCAAACTGACAACAATATTTTTTTTCCTTTTGGCTTGGACGATTGTCATTCAGCCAGTCTCAATCAATATGAGCTTTATTAAAGAATGTAAATATGTCAATTTGTAGCATTTTTATATTCTTTCGTATGTATTGAAATCACCTCGTATATGTTAAAACACCAAAAAAATATTTTTAATCCTTTTACGTCGCTGGAGTTGATAATAAACACATTTAAAAGTTTGTTTATATATCCCAGATGCGTATTTCGTTGGTATTCTTTTGATTGCAGCTGCTTTAGGATTTTATGTTTTATTTATACCGAGTTGGATGACTGTTTTTCGAAGAGAATTACATCACTTTCGGTATGGCCGGCCGCTGTTAAAGCCGTTTAGTTATAATTGGATTGCGAATTTTTTTTCAAAATTCGTAATGGCTTTTCGTTTTTCGTTTTTATTCATGGAAGTATAGTGTATAGGTGCAGCTCAATGTGTAGTTACAGTTTTAAGTAAAGTTTGAGCGAGATTTTAAACCAACAACACGCGGCGAGTGTCGGCGTTAAGAAGCCGGCAAATTTGTTGAGGAAAGTGAATTATACTCAATGTAATGTGTCAGTTTTAAAAGAGTAGTCACTGTTTTTTGTTTTTCAAACAAATTTGAAAGATACCCACAGGTGTTCCAATTTTTAAAGAAGCCGACTGTCAAATTTTGCGTGTCAGTGAATAGCTTCCATCCTCATTTTATCATCTTTTGTCCCAGGTCATTAGTTGGAGATGCATTTGCTTGTTTGTCGTGTAAGTCCAGTTGTAGCCCCAGAAATTTAAATGAATAAAATTAACATTGATTGAAAATCAGGTACCATTTTATTGGAAAACTTTTTTCATGTAAAATTAAACATTTTCTATTTATAATTGGTTTCATAACAGTTTAAGAAATTGTAATAATTAAAATTAAAAATGTTAGGGTGTGGCTAAGCTGTCATATTAATTATTCCCAAAGTTTAGAATTTAATGTGACAGCTAGTTTTATTTTTAACATTTGGTAATTACCTAATCATAAATTGAGATCTTTGTTTTTGTTTTTTTAAGGTTAGCCTTTATGTACAATTCCATTTATTTATTTGTAATAATTTATATTTGCTATAAAATATTGCCCAGGTTTTTGTATTTTTAGCAAGAAAGAGCTTTTTCTTTCATCCAGCAGAAAGATTCTTCTAAGCGGCGTTCATTTTAAATAGCTTGAGGACCTTCTTGTATTGTGCTTGTCCAGGAGATTTATGTAAGTACCGTTTTTGCTTTACTTCTTATAGTTGCCTCAATCCAATCCCATCTTGTCTTTCACTTATCCATGACCCCAGTTCTCCAAATAAACCCCGGGTACCCGTTCGCAACGTTTCGGTTTGTTTTGCTTACCCTATCTCTAGCCCCATAATTTCCCTCCTCAATTTTCAATCCCTTATAGTATTACCGTATGTGGTAAGCAAAATAATTAGTGAAACATGATTAATATAATAATAATAATATAAATATTCTATACTTAGCTAATGTACATACTATGTTAATAAATACCATATTGTAGCTTATATCAATATAATATTTATTATTATAATTCAGTTATTAAAAGACGTCATGTGAAATACATAGTGTATACATCTTACAAATAAAAATATCTACCTACTATGTTAATAAATGTTCAGTACATGTGACCACCTTCACACACTAAAGATTCTAATAGAAAAAGTTAACGAATACAATTTACCAGTCTGTTTAGCATTTATAGACTACGAGAAAGCTTTTGACAGCATAGAATTATGGGCAATTGAAGAAGCACTGGTCAACAGCTAATAAACAATAGATTCTAGATATAGGATATTAATACATAATATATATCAACACGCTGAAATGGTAGTCACGATGGATAACGGAATGAAAATGAGGCCAATAAAAATCAACCGAGGAGTAAGACAGGAGACACCATATCTCCAAAACTATTTACTGCCGCACTTTAAGACATCTTTTAATCACTAAATTGGGAAACGAAGGGACTATCGTTAAACGGAAAGTATTTCAACTAAAGTATTTTCATCTAAGATATGCAGATGACGTAGTACTAATAGCGGACAGCTGGAAAGAACTGAAGAAGATGATCGATGAGCTTCATACGGAATCCATAAAAAAAGGACTGAAAATGAATCTGAGTAAAACTAAGCTAATGTCGAATAAAGATGATCAACCGACGATAACCATCCAAGGAACAAAAGTGGAACATGCAGAAGAATACATATATCTGGGTCAGCGACGATATCAAAAGAGTCGCAGGACCAATGTGGAAACGTCTAGCACACAACAGGGATGAATGGCGAGAAATGGGAGAGGCCTTTATTCGACAATTCGGATAGAAAAAGGGCTATAAAAAAATGTTAATAAATACAACTATAGTAATATTTTTTTTTACTACGTTAGGACATAAACCCGATTCAACACCTCGGAGGTTTAGATCCTTTTAGTGACTGTTTTGCTATATTTTTATTTTTTTTTTATTATTTTTTTTTAAATTTTTTCTTTGTTTTTATTTTTTTTTGTATATTTTTTACAATCATATTTTTTTTTTGAAATTTATTTTTTTTTCTTTTTAAATCTATTTTTTAATTATTTTTTTTATTGATTTTTTTCTAAACACAGATTACAAATCTAACTAATTGCAGACATACTTTACTGTAAGACAAAAAGGTTATCAAGCAGTCAAACATTTTCTTTTCATTAAGTGATATTAGAAAGAGAGTATTAACAGGAAGTGGGATGTTCTTGTCTATCATTGTTTTAATTAGGTTCTTGATGGGTTGTTTATACTTTTGACATTCAAAAAATATGTGGTTTAAGTCACTTTTAATCTGATATTCCTGACAAATATCCGAATCTAATATATTTATTTACATAAATGTGCACGATAACATGCATGGCCAAATCTATGTCTACTGATGAACCATAGAATTATCAGACACCTTCGTGACGGGCAGGAAGGAGTTTTGTCAGTGGGAAACGTGGCGTTGCTATGACGTTTTATCAGTTAGAAATAGTCTAGTGAAATAGTCATAGATAGATCCAATGTGTAATTTTCGTGAATCACCTTTTATACTATTAGAAGAAGACAACATAATGGAAAATAGCAATAAAATGTATGCTTCTGTCTACAGTTCTATCCAACTCTTAACCGTCTAAAATTTCTGTTATATTCACAATGTTTGTAGATTTCACAATATCATTTGAAGGTGCCCCACCTCTACGTCATTAATTTCTAACAGAATTAAAATTTTCATTTGCCCACAAGGGTTCCTTTTACAAGCCTTTTCGGCATTTTTGTATCGTACTTATGATTTAACAAACGAAGCCAACTCTCATACAGTTAAAAAAACAACAAAACGCCCAACCACTGGAGTGTTGTTAATACATCATAATCTAATATTCATAGCCGTAGCGTGGTTTGTGCTGAATGCTTCCTCTCACGAAAATATTCATATTCATTAACGGCATTCGGAATGCATTCGCGGGCCAACTCTATAGAAAATTCATGGAATGCTGTGTTATTGCTGGAGCATAGGTAACCCACCACGCGTCGGTAAAGGGCCCGTCTGCTCCATATTGTTGTGGGTAACGGCTATACGAGATGCAATCAAATTGAATTAGTATAAAATACCATTAGTTTTTGTAACATATTGTAATGAGAATGAAAACTAGAATTTAAATCACGGTTTGAATTATTTACACTTATCTATATAAACGTTGTACAAACTACTGGCTGAAAATAATCTTTTTTGCTCTTATTTCCTTATTAGTCTTTTCCCCTTTCTGTCCAATTTACAGTGGGTGATCAAATTATTATGATCAGTCACAAAAGTTTAAGTTTTTCAAATTTGTTCAAAAATTTTATAATAAAATCATATGCTACTATACGATTAAGGTATGCCAATATATTTTGTCACTAATAACCTTACTTTTTTGATGTTTACAGCTCTAGAACTGTCATTTGTGTCAAATTACGTGACAACATGAATGTTTTTTGTATTGTTTTTAAGATTAGTATCGTCTTATCTTTGTAGTATGTTTTATTAATGTATTAGTGGTGATTGTGAGTGAAAAAAACTATCAGTTTTAATTTTAAAGACATTTTTAAAACATTTCGATTTTTGAGATGAAAATCATAATGGTTAAGGCTAAAGACGTCCCTGTGTCTAAAATGGTGGAGATAAAGACACTTTTATTGAATACAAAGCTTTCTCAACGTCAGATAGCTCAACAATGCCAAGTAGCGCAAGCAACAGTGAGCAATATCAAGAAAAAAATTGATACTCGCAGGACTTAATCGTGAAGTTGAGATGCCAGTTTCTGACATGACAGTCCGCAAAAGGCTTGCTGAGCAAGGTTTCAAATCATGTTGCCCTGCCAAAAAATCAAAGTTGACTATCGCAATGATGAAAAAGAGACTGAAATGGGCCAAAGAACACCAAAATTGATCAATTGAGGATTGGAATAAGGTAAATTACGTCACTACTAAAGTTTAAATCTCTATAACCACTGTTTTTATCCTAAAAAATATCTAATGGTTTTTTTTTATTCACTGGTTTGTTTCTCCGATGAGTCTACAGTGGAGATACTTATGGATAAGTCGACCTTCGTCCGAAGGCGAGTGGGTAAAATATCACAAGGATTGTATAGTGGAGCGCGTAAAGCATCCTCTCAAGATCATGGTATAGTCTGTGATTAGCAGTAAGGGCACAGGGAGGCTGTAGATGAATCAACATCAGTATATCGAAGGTCTGGAAAGAAAGCTGATGCCACAAATCAAAGACTGGTATATATATATATATATATTATATATATATATATATATATATATATATGTATATATATATATATATATATATATATATATATATATATATATATATATATTACTGTGATATTTAAAGTCTTAGTGCGCCAAGCAATTAATTAGCTAATTAATTAATTAATTAAAATTATTTAAATGATATGATTATGACTCTATCACACTTTTTAATTCGCTTATCTCAGGGTTATATTCTTGCTTCAATATCTATCTATTACATGTGAAAGGTAGGGTCCAAAGAATACCGGAATAATAAAAAAAACCACATATATGATATAACACTATATATTGAAATAAAAATAATGAAATAAAATTTACACTCAAATGTTTTCAATAAACAAAATCTCATATAATGATTCTCAAAATTTTGTTCTACGTACGTGAACCTTCAAAATTAATGGTACAAACAATATTAGTTAAAATCTCAAAATCCCAATTATTATTCTAAATCTCCTAATCAAATATTTATATCTTTTCTAAAGTAAGTGTAAAAATTGTGTTATCAATAAAAGAAAAACTGCAGAAAACAAAACTATCTCTCTCTGATGATGAGTGGTCCAAATCCTTGTTCCTTGTAGCCTATACTATCTACTCTTAGCAGCTCCCTAGGTAATCAGCAATCTTACAACAAATTGTTGCAAGTTTATCGTCCTTAATGATCTCCTTCAAATGCACGAATCGTTCAAATTATGCTAGCCTCTTCTCCTCTCGATAAACTGAATCTCTCGTTGGCCTGAGTGAAAAATGACTCTTGGAATATCTTCTCTTTACGATAAACTGAATCTCTCGTTGGCCTGAATAGTGACTCTTGGAATATAAGTAGAAAAATATGACTTACAATATTTTACTGGATCAGCTTCTGTCAGATACACTAACTACACGAAAAACTCACAAACTTTCACTGCTACTGCTTCCTACTTCTGGGAAACTACCCGAGAACAACGGCCCTTCGCCTTGTACCCTTGAAAACCAACTGACTATCTTTCTTTCTTCAAAAACTAACTAAAGTCTCATTCTCAAACCAACCATCCCACCTTTTTCAATCTCATCCAATCAAAACGCGTCATACATCTCCCATTTCTTCATTTCGATAACACACAAATTTTTACCTACAATTATAAAATTTCCTAAAACTTATTTACAAAATAATCTTTTTCTACCAATTCTTATAAACTAACAAAAACATATCTTTCTAAAATCTATTCTATTGTCCTAATTACTGCACAAATTTATTTGGAAAACCCGCTTCCATTGTCTAGGATTTCACTTAAGCTTCTGCAGGTCACTCAAATATATTTTAACAAAGAAAATAATTTATGCATATCTTACGTTTTGTTCAATACAGGTAATCCAAAATTAAAAGACTTTCATTCTTCGAAATGTTTGTAGTTTATTGATTTGACTTATCTGAATTATTTTAATTTTTTTGAAGTTTGAAATATTTTAAGCAAACCAATATTTTTCTCGATTTTACATATCATAACAATATATATATATATATATATATATATATATATATAATATATATAAATATATATAATATATATATATATATATATATATATATAAGGATCACTCAGACGAGTGGTGGGTTCTTATATCGGTCTCTAGGTGGAGAAATAAAAGACAAAGTTGATAGGCTACTTTATCTATTTTGAAGACGTTTCGCTTTCGAGTTTGAAAGCATCATCAGTTCATCTAAAAAATTATTACAATATGAGAACCACACAATCATGGAAACGATGTTAATTGTTACCGTTAAAAAGATATGTAGCAGTCAATGTTATTATATATATATATATATATATATATATATATAAATATATATATATACATTTGCCTACTTTGTTTTGGAGATGAAGATGCAGTATATCAATCTTATTTCATGAATAGCTTCTACATTAATGTTCTCTGTGGTCTTGTTGTGCAGACATATTTACCTAATCTCCCATGATTAACATTATATCTCTAAATTTTGATATATGTATTGCCTTTTCGAGTCCACTGTAACCATTTTCCAGCTATTCTTTCCTTTATACAGGTAGAGAATTACAAAACAATAACAAAAGGTGTGACCAAGTATCAAATTACAAATAATTACTCGTTATATATGAAAATATGCTCTCAATTTAATTTTTTTACATATCGATGCAAATTGTGCCAATTAAAATCTTTTACGTACATTAAAATGTAGCTAATTTGTATTAAAACAACGTAAATGAGGCGATAAAACGTTATTTTATATATTCCTAAACGCCCATACATACATATCTACAGATCTTATCTCTTTTCTTTAATGCTTTATAAATGGGAATAAAATATTAGTATTAGAATTTCTCATGATATTCACGTATCCCGTCACATTCTATTATCTGTCGCTCACGATCACTTATACTAGCTACCGCTAGAACGTGATGCATTTTAAGTACTTGCGCCATAAATATGTATACGAAGATTTGTTCAAAATTAAAAAAGAATCGGTTAACGAGTACCTGCTTGGAAGCCGCAATAAAACATTGTCGATGAAGCACCGATACCTGCGATGCGCCCAATAAAACATTTTTGATAAGGAGATAAGTCGGCAGTTCATTTGATTCGTAATGAGCAACTCCAATTACGTTTTAACTTGTTCGAAACCTTAACAAACGATAGGTGGTCGGTTATCTGGTTTTAGATGTGAAATATTGAAGAACTTCACGAAGTAGGATGCTTGTATACAGAGTGACGCTTCTTGAAAACCCTCAAGTGATAGTAAGGACAAATAAACGACTTTTTTTATGTCGTTAAGGCTTTTTCAGATTCGCATATGTTCTACATCAGACATAAACAACATTCAAATGTTTACTATTCAAATTGTCGACATTACTGTCAGCAAATATTTATTGCTGACCTCTCGGCAGTCCTATAATCCATACAATCCGTACAATCCGGCAGTCCATACAGTCATCATGGTTTTAGAAACTAATAACAGCGTTACTGATCATGACCCTCGGAGGCCAAGATCCGGCATGAGAGAAGAAGACAAGGACTCTTAGGTCGTTAATCAGAGAATTCCTTGTCAAAAGAACGTATAAAATATAAAATAAGACTGTTCAAGAGTAAAATAGTAAGCTGGAATGTTCAGAGCATGTTTGAGCCTGGTAAAATGCACAATGTTATTCAAGGAATGAACAGGTTGAATATCGATGTACTGGACATCAGTGAAGCCAGGTGGCCCAACTCAGGTTGTTTTTCAACAGACGAAGGCACAATATATTATTCTGGTAGCGAAAATAACGAACATAGATATGGCGTGGCAATAATAGTTAATAAAAAAAATCTAATAGAGCGGTGGAATGCTATTTCAGAAGGGGTAATGTTACTGAAGTTAGTGACATCTCATGCCAAACTGAATTTGATAAAGTTTATGCTCCTATGGCGAATGCCGACGAAGAAGAAGTGGAATTAGTTTACCGAGATATCGAAAAGGCACTTAGAATAACGAAAACAAGAGAGATCACGATAGTCCTAGGTGATCTGAATGCAAAAATTGGAAAGTGACAAAGCGGAAGGTATATAGGAAACTATGGTCTGGAAAATCGAAACGAGAAAGAAGACCGTCTATTACAATTCTGCCAAGAGCAGAACTTGATTATTATAAACACATTTTTCAAGTGGAAAATCCATAACAAGGAACAAAACAACAATTAACCCAAACACTATTGCCCCACATCTGGTATCGACATCTAGGGTCCCGAAAGACAAGCCACACACAATTAAGGTAAAACGAGAGCTCAAAACTTTAAAATTCCAATTGCAGAAACCGAATACAATCGCCCTTTTACTTGCGAAGAAGTCACTATAGCTCTCAAGGATGTAAAGCCAGGTAAAGCCCCAGGTTTTTGACAATATTCATCCAGGAACTTAAATATTCGAAGATCATTGCCATAATAAAAACCAGAGAAACCAAATGATAGCAACCCTAAGAACTGCAGACCAATAGCTCTACTATCTGTAACGTTCAAGCTACTAGAACGACTTATCTATAACAGAATTAGTCCAAAGCTCCTTGAATCGATACCAGTTGATCAATCAGGTTTCCGACCGAAAAGAAGCTGCTCAGATCAGGTTCTTTCACTTACCACATTTATTGGGGCAGGGTTCCAGAGAAAACTTAAAACTGCAGCCGCATTCATAGACCTAACAGCGGCCTACGATACAGTCTGGAGAGAAGGCATGATATCCTTCTCCTCCAATAATCTCCTGTAAATCCACCGCTCAAATAATCAACAGCATGCTAGCCGACCGAACGATTCAAGTAGTGAACGAAGTTTGGTTACGCCGATGACTGGGTCCTTGCAACAAGGTGTAAGACTCATTGGAGAATAAATAGACTCATTGGAGAAGACAATGGGGGAGCGACTCAACCACATGAAGCACACCAAATGGCCAGTATCGATCAGAAACCTCTAGGCTTTGAACTTACCCGCAATACATGGACAACGCTAAACAGAATAAAAATAAGCAGTGGTATACTCATTGTCTGGTTGTTTTCTTCGCTGTGGATGTGTTCTTTGTCGGATCTTTTGGTGTCCTGTTTTAGTTTTTCCACCTCTTCAGGACGTGGTTTGTTTTTTGTCGAGTATTGCTTGGCTTTCGCTGGCTTCGTGGATTCCACTGGTGGTTTGCTTCTTGGACTTATCGTCGGAGGAGCGTGCTGGACAATCAGAAGTTAAAGGGGTGTTAGTTAACGGTCCTTTTCAGAAGTTATTGTTCTAAAAAAATTATGAATATGTGAATTTATATGTTTGCAATTTGAAAATAATAAATGTGTTGAATCGCGATTCGCGTGAGGTCAGCTGTGGCTGTATCCTCTGCAATAGACAGGTTTCATTGTGCAATTGGATCGAGAAACCAAAAAAAACTGACCCCTCCTTGTCTAGGCAAGCTCGAAGTGAGCATTTAAAAGTTATTGTGACGTCGATAGTCGAGGGGAGTTGCCTCCTGGATGTCAATGTATTCATCAGGGAGTTCGTTACTGGCAAGAGCCAGCAATATTGCGGGTAGAAAGGGGAATTTAGGTTTAGGTTTTCTTTTAAATACATTGCCGATGGATGAGCAGGTAGTTTTCAAAATGTTTTGGGCTCTGAAGTTTTGGCCTCAGATGTTTCTGATTTTGTAACTCCTGCTTAGAGAGCAGAGCCTCTCATCTATGAACTGGATATTTGACAGGCGATAAATAAGAGCGAAGAGGAAGATGCGGTGCCTGTTATTCACTCTACGCAGGATTCTCCTCTCCAATGCCAGCAGTTTTTGGTGTGAGATGGCCGCGCACCGTAATAGATATTGGAACTATACTCGATGACCTACCTAATGAATGTTTTTATATGTGTGTATGAGTGAGCGTGGGTGTGTGTTCTTTAGAATTCACCACAAAGAGCATTGAGTAGACTGAGTCTGCTCATAGCCTTATTAAAGACTATGTCTAGATTCAGGTGCCATGATAGGATGATCATGTGGTGCCTGTTGGTCGAAGGGGGTGGCGACTCGTCGTGTTATGCCTTTCTCGATCTTTTCACGGAACGCGAGGTTAAATCTAGGATCATTGGGGGTAATTAAGGTGTTTTGTAATTGAGTTTTGAAGGCGTCGGCCTTCTGTCGATTTGAGTTTATGATTTGGTTTTTCTCTACAAGCTGAGAAGGTTGTTGGTGTTCTGTTTCGTTACGCATTTGAGTTTATGCCAGAACGCGCCACTGTCGCGAAAATCAAGACTAGAGGTAGCTGCAACCCACTATCTAGCTTGTAGATTATTAATCTGTAGTTTGATTACCGCAGACAGGCGGTTGTATTCTGTTTTGACTAAGGGGTTACGGTGTGTTGAAACTGATGGTGCAGTTGTCTCTTTTATTTAATTTTATCGGCAATATATTGAAGTAGAGGTGGTCTGCTGGGGTTGATAACCCTACAATAATCGTGATACCTTGATATATATCATCAGGCTGTGTTAAGTTTCCTAACTGAGGAGTGTTGACTGGGTCTTTTATTATTTTGGGAGGAATGGGAGGTAAGGGATTAAATATCTGTTCTTTAACCAACAGGGGTAGGTGATACCGACGTAATCGAGTCGCCTATAAAGCATTCATCATTCAGTAGGTCAATCATATGGTAATGTCGACGGACGACATGCCCATGGGACCCATGACAGCTTATATAGATGGGAAAAAGCCCTTACTCCTGAATGTGACTGTGGTTGCGCAATGACAGACCGTCCGTCACATTGTTGAAGAATGTCCCCGAAGGCGATTCCGTGGAGTTTTCGATGAGTTCCTGAATGCGACCGAAAATGTTTTACATTATTTAATAATACATTGATTGATTTTTAATGTGTTCCTTATGTATGGTTTATGATAAATTAATCTCAGATTCACGATCCTGACACGCATTGTAGTTACCTTGATATGTAAATCTTGACTTTTATTTTCGCATGGCGATATTTAGTTGAATTTGAATTTACTTGTTGGAATTGATTAAAGTATACATTACTTATACTATAACTATAAGAACGGTATATGAGAAAATACCAAACACATATATTTTTGTCCAGCACTGTAAAACGTTTCAAACGAAAATAATATATTTTGAATTATATCAACATTTCCATCAGACTGAAAAATATAACCGATAAAGGATTACACGAGAATATTTTCCTCTTGAAAATATTAGATATATATATCTTGAGAGAAATTCCCATTTGATTTTTTCACAAATCCAATTTGATCTTGCGAGTAACAAGGAAAGCTTCTTACGTCTGACCTCGTTCGTTGTTTTGCTTAAGTTACGCGTTTCCCCGCGGCCTATTTCAATCAGGATGAGCAACCAACAAGCAACATGATCGCTTACCAGCCACAGCCACATACCGACGTCGAACGTCTTTAGAGAAACCCGATCCTGAAGCGTCTTATGCTCTGCCTAGCTTCCCCCGGCACCGACCGGTCGTCCCTTCGATGTTCTACTTGTAGTTTCCCTTCAAACTCAACAATCACTCCCGCTAATTGGCTGTTGCGAGTTCGACATGTGTTGCACCTTTTAGCGGTAATGTGATTTGCCAGTAACCAATTTGCCGGTGATTCCGAGGCGTAGCAACATCGATGTTTAGGGATTTTTCCAAACTATAAATTTCCTCATAAATAAAAATCAAAGAAACCAATTTTTCTAATTCAAAGATTAAAAGAAGCATATTTGCAAATTTTCTGTAATAATTAAATATATTTATTAAGAGTGAAGTGATTTATTTTAAATAACATTAAGGAATATTGTAAGAAACGCTTGATAAGCATGGTGATCGCCGACGTTTCTAGGAACACGTCATCCTAAAAAGAAAAAGAAGAAGAAGTATATCACATAAGTTAAATTACCAATATTATGTGACAAACTTCTTCTAATGGTGCCTATTAGTTCCGGATGTTGGCGATAAGCATAGCTATCCTAACTTTACTTGCAGCTATTTGGAATAGTCCAGTTGTAAACATATTGAACCAAAATTCCACTAGGAAACTAAGTTCCTGTAGCTGGCTGTATACCATATATCACAAAAAATTTATTTAAAATCCTTTATAAAAGGTATATAATAAAATGCCCAAACGGGCTATTACAAAGATATTGCAAAACGTTTTCGGATTATTAAATCCATCGTCAGTGCAAACGAGGTATACATGCTATGAGCCACCAAAATATACGGGTCCAAACCCTTTAAATGATATAAATTTACATTTGCTTTAAATTATATGTGGTTACAAATTATGATCTTTAAGTTACCGTTGGAAAACTAACAAAGACAGGAAGAACTGATGAAGCCATAAAAGACAGAATAACCAAAGGGAAACGAGTTATAGGTGCATTGAATTCAGTACTATGGCAGAAAAATATAAGACCGGAAACGAAAAAAAGAATATATAACACAATATTGAAACCAGTAATCGTGTATGGCTCAGAAGTATGGCAGTTATCACAAAAACTTAAAGGTAACCTCTTGGCAGTTGAAATGGATTTTTGGAGGAGAGCAGCGGGAAAGTCTCGATTAGAACATGTGAGAAATGAGGACATAAGAAAATCAAATGAATGTACAAAGATCAATTATAGAAGACATCGAAAAACAACAACTGACATGGTACGGACATGTTAGACGTATGGGGGAAGAAAGACTACCAAAAAAAATATTAGAATGGGTACCACCAGAGAAAAGAAAACGAGGACGACCACCAACAACATGGATGCAAGGAATTTCAAAAGCCATGTCCAGCAAGAAATCTATGTGAAGAAGACTGGCAGAATAGACAGGCTTGGCGAACGGGAACCCAAAGGCGGATTACGCTATAAACGGGATATATATATATATATATATATATATATATATATATAATATATATAATATATATATATATATATATATAGTATAATATATATATATATATATAAGTTACCGTTGGAATTGGTAACATGGCGACGTATGATCCAACATAGGTAAAATGGTCCTGAGACGAAGTGTCTTCGAGGACCTGTTGATAAAACCTTCAGTTGTTATCTGGCATAAACTCAACTTCAGTTGATATCAACAGGTCCTCGAAGACACTTCGTCTCAGGACCATTTTACCTATGTTGGGTCATACGTCGCCATGTTACCAATTCCAACGGTAACTTAAACATCATAATTTGTAACCACATATAATTTAAAGCAAATGTAAATTTATATCATTTAAAGGGTTTGGACCCATATATTTTGGTGGCTCATAGCATGTATACCTCGTTTGCACTGATGATGGATTTAATCATCCGAAAACGTTTTGCAATATCTTTGTGATAGCCCTTTGGGCATTTTATTATATACATTTTATAAAGGATTTTAAAATAAATATTGAACCACTTCCTTAGTTTTGAAGTAAAAATATTCTTCTTCTTTCTGGTCTTCCCAAATATCTTGCGCTGAAGAATGAATTGTAATAAGCCATATCTGAAGATATTCCAATTTGCACTCTTTGATTGTGTTAGTGATCTCACATTCCTTGCCCATTATACATAGGACCTCAATATTAGGTAGTCACTCGATCCATCCATTAAATTCGTACGATGTGCCTGTATATCTTGAAGACCTCGAGCTTTCCTAAAGAAACTTCAGAGAGCGTACATGCCTCTACTCCGTATAATAATATAGAAAATACATAGCATCTGATGATAGAGATTTTGGTACTAAGCCTTAAATCGTGACTTCTGAAAAAAAACTTTATGTTTACAAACGCTGATCTTGCTTTCAGAAGACAAGTCGAAAGAAAATGCAAAAAAGTATTTTTGAAGTGTGTATATTTTAGGCAATTCCTAGCTGAGCGCTTTCGGCTTTACAAAGCCATCATCAGAGCTATGCTACAATAAAATTTTGTACAAAAAAATATCAGTCTTTTGATTTTCAGAAGACAGCCAGAAAAGTGGGAAAACATATAAGAAATAGTCTTAAAGCTGCAGGATAACAGTATTATGCATCAAAAGGTAATCTTGTTCCTGCCAAGCATATAAGAGAATCTTGCTAATGTTGGCGAAAATGTTATAAAAAAGTTTACTGAGCAAGAAAGATTATGTATCTTTGAGAGTTTCTATGAACTCTCAGTTGAAGCGCAAAACCGATATATTGCAAATAATGTCGAGAAGGTTAAGCGATTAAGAAAATCAACAAAAGAGAGTAGAGAAAGTACTCTAGAAGGTATTTTTTCACCAAAGCCCATAACAACAAGATAGAAACATGTAAAACAATGTATCTAAAGACTCTCGATTTAACTGGAAAGAAGGTATGGGTACTTATGAAATCGTAGGCTTTCTCGGCCAGAGCCAGAATTATAGTTTATTCGTCTTCCGGGTTTGGACCGTGTCATTTGTGAGTGAACCAAAAGTGGGTACATCTCGACGTTTCGCTACAATTGTATGTAGCTTCTTCAGGAGAACAAAGAGAAAGAAATCAAAAGACAGGAAGATGGATAGTTAGCAACGGAAACTCAGTTACTCAACGCAACCAGAGGCGAATACTAACTATCAAGATGGGCATTTGGTCACAGTAACTCAACTACTTAACGCAGCCAGAGGTGAAAACCAAATGCCTCTCGACGCGTTAGTGTTCTGAGGTGTTGGACGTGAATCCCTGTCCTGGCATTTGGTTTTCACCTCTGGCTGCGTTGAGTAGTTGAGTTACTGTGACCAAATGCTCATCTTGGTAGGTAGTATTCGCCTCTGGTTGCGTTGAGTAACTGAGTTACCGTTGCTAACTACCCATCTTCCTGTCTTTTGATTTCTTTTTCTTTGTTCTCCTGAAAAAGCTACATACAATTGTAGTGAAACGTCGAGATGTACCCACTTTTGGGTCACTCACAAATGACACGGTCCAAACCCGGAAGACGAATAAACTATAAGTATGCGTACTTGTTGAGAAAAAAAGGAATAGTGAGTCAGGAATATGTACGGTGGATCAATGAGGAAAGCATACGTACCACCTAATTACATCATCTGAAGATAAAGAACGAATAGAGGCCCACATCAATAAGTTCTCGATATATTAGAGTCACTACTGACGCTTTTATACTAAAAAGCTTTATCTATCTGATATTTCAATATCACAGATGTATCGCCTTTATGTACAAAACTGTATTGATGATAAAATTGAGTCCAAAAGTTTATCAATTTACAGAAAGATTTTTTGTGGAGGAATTTAATTTATCTTTTCACAAACCAAGTAACGATACATCCGGTAAATGTGACAAATATAGCCACCTCATTAAGATTGCTAGTAAAATAGAAATATGTAAGGTAGAAGAGGAACAAAAGCAATATTTTACATGTAGCTAGCATGGTATATGAAGAAAAAAAGTGTGACAGGAACAGATGTAAGTAGAACCCAGGTTTAGTGGTGATTAGCTTTGAGCTCCAAAAATGTCTCCTTACACCGTTACTAAAAAACAACTACTCCTTCTATTATTGGAAGCTATGGACGTTGAACTTAACTCTGTTTGAATCGAATGCTACAAGCAACTCAGCCATTTGTTGTGTGTACTTACTTGAAAAATCTTTCCGAGAGCATAAGAAAAAGTAGAGTAGAGTGACTGTTGCCTAGCCCAAAACAAAAACATTATCTTGCTGTAATGTTCCTACTTAGTATTGAATACTTCTGGAATAAAGGGCGACATAGAACATAAGTATTTGCTTCCAGGACACACCCATATGAAAGCTGATTCGATACACGCAGCCATAGAAAAAACGAAGAGAGTAACTACTGGCAATATTGACATCCTTGGAGACTGGGCCAACTTGATAAGATTGGTTTCAAGAAAGTCTTCTATTATTGTCAACGAAATGAAGCAGAACCAGTTTTTGAACTTTAAAGTAATGCTGAAAAACTACTATCAACATAGAAAAGTCGATACCAATGGAGACCCATTACAATTGAACAAGATTACTGCATTACAGCTGTAAAAATCCAGGGATATTTTTTTACAAAACATCATACGAGGCGGAATCTACCTTTATGACTGTTGACTTGGTCATGAAATCTAGACATCCATCACAATCGACATTGAGACCACTTTTGACGAAGCCGTTGGGAATTTTAGCGAACAAACACAACATTTTAGAGACTTGATGCCTTACATAGACCAAAGCAGGTGTCTGTATTATGAACAGTTTATCAATTCTCTAACTACATCCTTAACTGGTCTTGACACTTAAGGTGGTGATATCTGTGATGAAGATGAAGTCTAAATATTAAACTAGTCCCAAAAGTAATGTATTTTTTTTAAATAAAACTTTGCGTTTTTATTGTAAATTTCATTGTATCTTAGATAATAGAATAAGGGCCAAAGTTAAAGAAAAGTTTTTTTCTGTAAGAAAAAGAGCCGATGTCATTTTTTTTTCAAGAAAGAATTGAAAAACATTGAATATTTTAGTCTGTCTGTAAAAATCATTTATTTGTCGATAACTTCACGTAACGACAATTTCCAATAATGTAGAAGTAGGTCTACAACTTAACTCACAATTTTATGTAAATCTTCCAACTAAAATATCTCAAAACTACTGTTTTTGACATTGGTCCTTTCAGAATCAAACCAAAGATATTTTGGTAAATATAGTCGTTATCGGTTTTATTCCTTGTTCGTCCATAAGTTTCAGGAATTCTGTATGAAATTTTTCAGGCCCTACAGTTTTACCATCTTTAGTTTTTCTAATTGCTGAGGCAGCTATATATTTTTTATAGATATAGATTTTTATAACCTTACGCTCTGAGGTTATAAAAGCCATACAGTCATCAAAAGATGGCAGAGCGACTGGTCCTCATGAAATTCCAACTGAAATATACAAGCTTATAAATGATAGCAATGTTTGAGTCTATAACTTCGTTTTTCAATACCATTTATACCAGCGGACAACTACCTAATGGTTGGTCTAATTCACTGTTTATAGCTCTAACTAAGAAGACAACAGCAAAAACCTGTGCTGATTATAGAACCATCAGTTTGTTAAACCTCTTATTGAAAATTTTTCTGAAGCGTATCTACAATAACTGCGAGGAATACCTGGATGACACTCAGTTTGGTTTTTTTAACGGGTTTGTAACGATACAGGCACTGTTGGAATAACGTACTTGCTCAAAGATGTCGAGATATATCTGTAGACATATACTGTTCTTTTATTGACTTCCAAAAGGCATTTGATCGTGTTAAGCACTCTGTATTGATCGAAGCTCGAAAAGACATTGGCTTGGACGGCAGAGATGTTCGAATAATTGCAAGTTTATATTGGAATCAAACAACATCAGTTTTAGTAGATGGTGTGGAATCACAGGTTCTTCATATTAAAAGAGGAGTACGGCAGGGATGCCTCTTATCACCCCTTCTTTTCAACGTTAACTGTGAAAGAGTTTTCAAAAAAGCACTTTCTAAAAAACAAGAAGGAATAATTGTGAACGGTGAAGTCATTAATAATTCCGCATATTTTTTCCAACTATCTATTCTCTTTCCACATTTAGTAGTGGATTACCTTGGTTGGCTACCAAACTCTTCTAAGGCTTCTATAAGCTTGTAGTTTCTTTAACTTTTTTGTACATATTGAATGAATCGTGTTTATGTTGTAATAGCTGTATTTCCACACATTGTTCCCTCAGCTGTGTGTCTTTAACCATTCTGATTGCTTTTTTGATCTCTTTGTCTAATCTTTTATACATTGTCCTGTTCTGATCTTTGATCTTTCGCCTTTCTTCCATCATATCTAGCGTCTCATTTGTTATCCACGGTTTTTCTTAATTTTTCGTCGTCATTACTAGTAATAAATGTTTCTTGTTAATATAACTTCAAATTCGAATATTTATTAAACACCTCTTATTCTCGAGTGGTGCCGCCACTGAGCACAGTCGGATATTATTTGGTAGCACATCGTATTCAAGCAAACTTGTTCAAGTTTCATGGTTTAGTCTTTGTGAAGAAGTTCTATACTTAGAGGGTTGGTTTTGTTTCCTTACAAGCCTTCGATGTGATGGTTTTCGTTATTTGAGGTAAAATCGGATGTTGCGTTTGAAGATACGTTGTCTTTACATGGATCGGTGTATATGATCTTTAGTTCCTTTAGAAGTCTCGTGTTTGCTTAATAATACGATATGCCACTAATAGTGACACAAAGGTATATTAATAATTTACGAGATTATGTAATTTTCAAAAAATATTATTTGTTGTTTTTTATCCTTTCGCTTTATCAGGCATGAAAATATAATGAAACTGACAGAATAATAAAATATAAATAGAAAGAAATAGAAATGGAAAGAGAGAAAACTTTCAGCGACTGCCTAGCTATCAAGATTAGTCTAAAATAGACGAAGTATGGATAATATTAAAAATGCCATAATAGGGTAAGTGCCCTAGTAGTCGACACTGGCCCAGTTATTGCCACTTGGCTGTTTGTGGCCAATGTAGGTATTGGTTTGTATTTGCATACGTCTGCAGACGTTGGCTTGCGATTGTTGACACAATCGTACATAATGAGAATAACTGAACCTCTGCAATTACTGTTAAATTATAGTTATCCGCTATAAGATATAAGAATAAGAAGAACATCAATTAAAATTATCCAGGTATATGCCCCCACGACAGCTTATGATGAAGAAAATATCGAACTATTTTCTGAAGATATATCAAAGGCTATGGAAGAACTAAAAATCGTCTTACACTATAGTGTATTTTTATGTATGAAAGAGTAATAAAACAATAAATTATGTATGCAAATCCCTAAACTGTTGATACGGGTGACTCAATGAAAAACAGATATTTGTCAACAAGTTTACAGAAGTATATAGCAAAACAATTTTAAATTTAGTATGACCACCAAGTATAAAGGTTGGAGCAGAATAGAATACAATAGTTGTGAGGGTTACTAATCCCTAAATAAGGTTGCCAGTGTCGGAGTGATGGAGGTTAACAGGTACTAATGAATTTGCAAGAAATGTAAGATGTTTATTTTATTGGTTATATATAACCAATAAAAGTTTAATAAGTAACTACCTATTTGCAACATAAAGTTTTAATTCTTTAGATAAAATAAAACGTTTTATTTTATCTGAAATGAGTTCATTCCACGAAGTAAGGGTTTCAACAATCAAACATTTAATTTTTTAATTCCAGGAATCTACGACAGTAATTGACTAGATAATTACCTTATTCCACAGAAAATGTGATAGTGGGTTTTTCATTTTGTAGGAAGGTCCAAGTGGCGTATTCAAATTCGTAACAGTTCACTAAAAGTAGGTACTTCAGTTGCAAGGTGCAGTTTATTGTGTATACTAGTGTTATGGAAAATTTGGAAGTGCCGTGTAAACGCCGAAAAATTGGTCCTTTAACAGTTAATGAAAAAACATTAATATTTAATTGTTTTAAATCATTTACAGACAAACGTTTATGTGAAAGTGTTGATGAGACCGTTGAGTTAGTTAGCAGTACACTTGGTGTTGGGAAGTCCACGATTTACAGAGTTATTAAAGAAGAGAAATGTGGTAGTTTTTAAATGCCACGTAATGCTCCAGGGAAACCAAAATTTCAAATAGAATATCATTTTAAAGAAGGAATTCGACGGAAGGTGCATAAATTCTTCTTTAGACAAGAATTTCCAACATTGGATAAAGTTCTTGTCTCAGTTCAGATGATAAGGATTACCCAGAAATGAGTCGAAGTACGTTATGGTAACTTTTAAAAGAAATAGGCTTCCGCTGGAAAAAGAATCCCATAAAGTCTATTTTATTAGAAAGAAGCGATATTGTCATATGGAGAAGACATTTTCTAAGAACCTTAAAGAAAATGAAGAAACCAAAAAAGAAAAATATTTTATCTTGATGAAACATGGATCAACGAGGGTCATACACCAAATAAATTTTGGCAGGATGAAACTGTTACAAGTCAA